>MU190762.1:20931-40471 GCA_016904865.1 Pissodes strobi | reverse complement strand
TCTTGGAATTTTATTTAAATAATTACTTTCCTTTAGTGAGGGTGCGTTGAGAGAAAAATAAACCCACGTATTTCATGATTTCATTTATCATGTTAAGAAGTTGCTGTGTCAATTTTTAACCTAAATAATAGCACTTTGAGCTTACACGCGCCTGGTTTGGAAGTTATTGAGGAGGTGTAGCATAAGTTTTTGATAGGTAGTAGAAAAAGATATATTGTACGACGTTTTCAGCGGTTCTCAAATAGACATTTCTTGTTATACTAGTTTCAGCAACTTCTTCTTATTATTAATAGTACTCCATTTCTTTAAATTACGATAAGTTATATTTACAAAAGTATTGGGTAAATTTTTTGAACCTTTGAAACGTGGAGGAAAATTAAAACTTGCAACAGCACAACCAAAAAGTTTTTATTAATTAACTGTTACCAGTAGGCTGAGGAGTTGTAAGTCAGGAGTACTTACTTACCCCAGTTGTCTCAAGGGATTTTAACCCTTACACCCACTCTTATGAAGACAATGTTGTTAAATTATTAATTTGAATAAAAGATAACAATTTTCACTAGTCTAACAATGTTTATTAATCAAAGGTTATTGAAAGTAAATTTGCGGCGTAGATTTCGGCAGAAATGCAACTAAAAATGTTTAATAAACAAATTTTGACATACGGGTACAACCAAAAATAAAAAATTACCATATAAAGGCAATACTAAGCCATCCCAGGGAGGGATGACTGACTATGTGCTCTATAAGGCATGGCTCGAAAAAAAAACTATTACTGACTGATGGTCTAACATTAGCAGCCTCCCTTATTAAAGAGTAAGATAGCACCAACTCTTCATTCCCGCCGACCTTGTTCGATCCTCTTCCGTCTCGGTAATCTATTTACACTGTTAACAGATATACTCGGTAAAAATCCTAGCAGAAGCATTTAAAGGGATAAAATTTGAACTGTCTTCCCAAGCACATGAACTTCGGTTAACTTAACAGGATCTAGGACTCAATACTGACCACGTAATGCAAATGATTTTAATTATTTATAGTTAAATATCGCTGTGCATTACATTTATTATTATATAATTATACCTACATATACTAATAAGACAACGAATATAATAATGCTTATAATAAATTAGTGGTTGCTATCATATAAACAATACTGGCTTTAAACTTTACGGTAACAATTTACCGTTACATACCACTATTAATAAACCATACAAAAATAAATATGAGAACAATATTACTCAAATCTATAAGCACAAATTATCAATACCATATCTAGATCAAATAACTTCAAAAAAATTGCTAATACCCTTTTGCTTAAAGAGAACACACACAGCTCTAAACGCTACTATTTACATACATGCATACATACGTTTTCACGAATCAGAGTAAATTTTTATGAAATGAAAAATGCAATAATTTTTATCAACTATACATGTGATAGGATTTTCAATTTCCGAATGCCTTTTTCATCAGAACTATTACATTTGAGATGTCTAATATTAAATTTTAAAGAATAAAATATTTTTAGTCTTATAAATAGTTTTAATACAAACAACTGGGGAAAATTTGAACAGGGATGGAGAAATTGTACTTTTTTAAATATATTCACGAGATAATTAGAATTTTTTTTCGCCAGTACCTACATATGTTCTCAAACTGCGAATTGAAAATACTTTCTGGTGGTGATGATAAACCACGAAAAAAAAGTACCTTTGGTTGCATCAAGAGCTTTAAAATGCGACAGAAGTTTGTCTACATCAATACTAGTAGATTTTCTGCTAAAAGCATAGCAAATGTCACATGAATGTACTTCCAGACACATTTTCATCAAATATCCACAGACATAATAGAAAGCATTCTGTGGTGGAATGGTTTCTTTACGATAATTTCAATTAGGCAAGCAAATTGCTGCAGTTGATGTTTCCGACTCCTTATTAATAATTTCTACCATGTCCATGGATTTTAAACTAATGAGAACATCATTTAAATTCTCCCTACAATTCATGTGATTTTAGTGGAAATAATTCTGCACAAATAATTATCTAAAGGCACTTTGAAACTGTATTGATGTGGGATTTATGCAATTGCCTCCCTGCTGCGTTACAGGATTTTCTAAACAATCTGGTTTTAAGGTATTTATACCCACAGTTTAAAAGTGCTTGCCATAAACTGAGAAGATTTCTTATTGTAATAGACCAACATTTAATAACCGTTACCATTTTTGTTTATTACCTTTAAATTTGGCAAAAAAATCCAAAGCTTCATTTAAAAATTCTAACTGTGAATCAGATCTATCAAATACATTCTTAAATTTATAAGAATTATTTAATGATAAGAGATCAAATATATTATTAATTTTTTCTACAATTTCAATTGTTGCAAAAGCTTCATTTGGAAGTGCACCTAAACTGGCAATTGAGTGGCTCAAAAGTTGAGCGGCATAACTCACTCTCATATTTTCAAAACTTATGGAATTAAGGTCAGAATTAGTGAGTTTGGATGCACACCTGCAGAACTGTTTTTTATCACATTATTTAATAAATGACCAAGGCGTTTTTCTACCCTGAAAGTAAAAGGTGTGCTGCCTTAAGTTAGTGAGGGTGGCCGTAATTAAATGACATGGGTCAAAAATATAGAACATATTATCACCTCCTACCTAAAACTCTGTATTTTCAGGTGTAATTCCTAAACATTTAGTCAAATCAATAAAATTTGAGCCCATGTCACTTAATATGCCTTCCGCTCTTAAATATATATCCTTTAAATTTAAAATACAATCTTCTAAAATAGTACGAAGTTTATCACTATTTGGTTGAGTGTTTACAATCGATAGAAAGGATGCAGTGTTTATCCTTATCAGTCATTGTCTTAATTTTGATTTCAAGGGCCTTATATACTGATTTATTGTGTAGTCCTGGTTGACATTGCAGCTTTTCAGCATATTTAGTTGGTAAAAGGTGAGAAGGTAGAATACGATTATCTATTCTTAAGTTCATTGGTTAAATATCATCAAAATTCACCCATTTTGTTTCTTCATCTTTTGAAATACTAGGACCTGAAAGTGATAATGAGAATGAAGGTATTGTTGATACAGTATTAACAACAAGCATAACGCTATTTAATTGCAGTCAAACAATATCATGTTAGACGCAATAAAGTGTCTGACAAATTTCAATTAGTACAACTCAGATAAAAAATGGAACTATTTGTGTGACCAGTAGGTGCTTTCTGTTGGGTACATGACTCATAAAACCAGGAGGTGTTTCTAGTACATATTGTTTATTGAATTCATGTGATTATAGGATGAGGTGAAATATCTGAATTTTGACTACCTATCAGGGTAATTACTGTTTCGTAACTCACTTTTAACTAATAAATCCAACCAATAAAATTATTCTATCCATGGAGTTCAAAATGCTGTTGCTAAATTCAGTCATAATGATTAGACAAACAAAATAGCTGTAGCAGTTTGTGCCATTAGAAGCAATACTAATACTGTAATTTTTTTATAATCAATGAATAATTGCTATTAAAGATTTACTTTGAAGGTTCTTGATTTTCTTTGGTGGTTTCTGAGATGAATCTTGACTTGTCTCAAATGCCCGTAGTAGACATTGACCAAATATTGTAGGAGTTGCATCAGGTACCAAGAGCTTTCTTTCCTGCTGAGGTTATCTTAGAAAAATACTTTTCCTCAAAGTGAACTTTGCATAGTCTATTTGCCATCATCTGTTTAACTAGTTTACGCAGTATGTCACTTCTGATAGAAGCTTCTGCCCAGACTTTGGCACTGAAAAAAATATCTCATTAGATTTATGATCTGTAATTTATAAAACTGAAAAAAAAATATTTTTAACACAAACTTGGTCTTTCTGCAGTTTTTGATTAAACTACAGAGGGGCAGAAATTGTAAGCCTGTCATTATACTCAGAAAATTAAGCATTTAAAACACATCGAGGCACATATTGCAGTTTTGGAATGCCAGCTAACTTCTGCAGGTAGCGTGTTTTAGAATTTGAAATCAAAATCAAAGTTGATTTAAATTAGATATCTGCACATTTGGCAAAACTAGAGTACCTAGATGAGAACCCCCAAATATCAAGTGTGATGTAATTATGTTATAACTTTATCGAAATAAACTCGTCTATGAATATCAAATTACCTATTCTTCTCTGATACATCATTTACAAAATCCTTGAAAGAATGCAATACTTTTATCTGTGAGGGAATAAGACATACTGGAATACATTTTTATTTCCAGCACCCAATATATTTTTTAGCTGAAATATATTATATTTCATATCGAATTCCAATGTCTTAGTTTTACAATAAAGGCCTAGAGTTCAAAATATTCCATTAGCTCTTCGTTGTATCCAAATAACAAAATAGTTAGTTCTTATTGAAACACCCTTTATATATGTATGCTATACTTGTGCACAACAAATATTATGTTTAATAAAATAAAACAAAAAAAAAAAACGAAACATATTAAAAGTCAGGTATGGATTATTTGTACCAACTTGATTTTTTTTAATTTCAGGCTATTTATTATCCATTAGAAAGTTAGGTAATGACCGGTAAAGATAACGTAGCAGCATTGGCTTTTATAGAATGGTAGCAGACATGGATAAACAGAAGCATAATTACTCCCAAATATTTAGTATTAACCGAATGTGTTGTTCGGAAGATTTACTGGAAATTAGGGTATGATTCAAACTAGGATATTACATCTGTGATTCAAACGGACTATAGACACGTTATGCTACTTATTTAACCAAGAAACTCATTACATTAAACAAACCGAACCGCCCTCCTATTTTTCCTTTTCCGCGGAATCGAAATCGTTGGTTAGGTCAGGTTAGGTTCTCTTTTTTTTAGGTTACTATGAAAAATATCAGGTCTACCAAACATAAAACCCAGGCCTTACAACAAATAACTTCTACAAACTAATACAGGTCCGAATAATTTCGTTCCTTTATAATAGAATTATTTTGTTGGAAATTGCCCATAGACCCTTCATGTGAGAACAGCATAACAAATTTAATAGGAACATACTCTAATTAAGAGAGACCATTTTTAAGAACATATATGGGTGCATTATTATTCTACTTTTGAACATTTTTGCTAAATGTAGAATGTGGAGATAAATGTTGTTGGATAAAAAAGAAACTTGAAACATGGAACAGTCTAGCAATACACATTACATGTACCAAACGTCTTTTGGAATTCAATTTCTCACTTATAAATTGCACTTTTTCACCATTTATACTCCTGTATCAATATTTATCTATTCTTCAAGAGCAATTATTTAACAATTAATTTACATTTCAATTTAAAAAAAACAACCATGATATTGTGGGCTAGTAGCTATGTACTTACCGGTCATAATCTTTAGAGCAAATTTGAAGAAAGATTTTCCATCTCCAGACCTACTTGAAAAGGCACGATATGCACAAGAAATACCCGGCATGATTATATACACTTATTCTGTTTTAAAATTTGGAAATTACGACGCAATTCATAACTAAAACTCACTTATCGGAGTTTGTAAACATTGTGCATGACGCTCGAGAAACAAAAGTCAGTTTGACGGATGGACACACTATTTCGCGCACGCGCAGAAAAATTTGATCCCCCAGCTGTCGCTACTCGTTGATTTGTTATACTCTGGTATAATGTCAAATTATAAAAACTTACCTTAAACGTAGGTTGGTATTAGCATCACATTTTCAGTATTGACATCGTCACAAACAGATATTGACATGTATATAGTATAAAACGCACTTTCCAAATTCTTAAAAAATATACTTAATAAAATCACTTATAAAAACGACTATTATATCAAAGATTCATTCCAATTGAAAGAAAAATTAAAAAATATTAAAATTCCTGATAACTACCTTCTAATTTCATTGGATGTCATATCCCTATATACTAACATACCTATTGTTCTGGCCTCTAAAATTATAAGAAAGAAATGGATAGAAATTGGAAAATACACAGATATACCATTAGAGGAATTTATCAGTGCAACTGAACTTGTTTTAAATTCCACTTATTTCTACTACGAAAATAATATCTATAAACAGGTGGAGGGTTGCGCCATTGGGTCGTCCATTTCAAGCGTAATTGCGTAACTGGTAATGGAAGACCTTGAGTCCACGGTAATTGGAAAACTTAACTTCCAAGTGCCTTTTTTTTACCGGTTTGTGGATGATTGCATAACCGCAGTCCCCAAAGACCAATTAAATAATATTTTAATACACTTTAATGCATACCACAAAAAATTACAATTTACCAGTGAAATAGAAAAAAACAATAAAATTAGTTTTTTGGACATAACGATACATCACAATAACAACAACATAGAAACGGAATGGTATACAAAAGAAACCTGGTCTGCCAGATATTTGAATTTTAATTCACATCACTCGCTTTTCCAAAAAAAATCTGTTATTATAGGCCTAGCAGACCGCGCAATTATACTTTCAGACGGCAAATTCAGGAACGACGCAATACTAAAAGCAAAAGACGCACTACTAATTAATGACTACCCTATAAAACTAATAAACACGATATTCCAACAACGAATACATACATTTTATAACTCGACAAGTAAAAACTCACAAGTTGAGAAAGGTAACAACAAAAAATACATTGCCCTACCATTTATAAATGGATTATCCCAACCATTGCAAAAACTCATTAGCAAATATAACATAAATACCAGCCAAAAGGCACAAAATTTGTTGGCAAGTAATTTCTCAAAACTAAAGACAAAAACTCCAAAAAACAAAAGAAGCAACGTAATTTACGAGATTCCTTGCAACGAATGTAACGGGGTCTATATAGGACAAACCAGCCAATATCTTGAGAATAGATTGAAGGGTCATAGGTACGATAAAAAAATGCAACCGCGCTCACCCGACATCAAGCTTCAAAAAACCATTCATTTAATTATAATAACACCAAAATAATCACCTCTGAAAACAATTTAAAAACCAGAGAAATTTTAGAATCTATTGCTATACGAAAAAATATACATTCCATAAACGATAAGAAAGAAATCAACAACCTTAACAAAATATATTTTACACTAGATGGCGTTGGAGTCAACGGTCATCATAAAACGCAACTGCGCATGTCATAAAAAGTTATAAGCGCAATGGCTAGATGCTTCTTCCTTTTATGTCTCGTCAAAAAAACCGACTGGAGATGGATCGGAACGAGAGGTTCGCGAGCCTACCGCGAGCCACGTCCACACTTGAAATTTTGGCGCGTCTCGGGCTCGTCTCGCCAAGTCTGTACGCACCTTAAGACAGCGCGACGGTAACTCCTTCCAAACGGTACTACGCAGACTAATTTATAACTATTTCTACGGGAATAGGTTAGTCTCTCCGTAAGCCCGAGTTGCAAGTTTCTAAACAAAGCTAAATCCCTTATATGCTTTGGTACAAATTTTGTATTATCGCCTAACAAGAAAAGAAAATAAATAAATTATCGGTTGTACTAGAAAGTGTCCAAAAAGCTAGTACCCGGAACTACTAATGATACTACGCCAGCTTAGTTTCACTTCATAGATGCGTTAAAGTGTTAATTATTCGGACTGGTATTTCTACTAACTCTGTTAGGGAATTTTGAAAAATTAGCAAAAGTCAATTCTAAGATGCTAAAATTTTGTCAATTGACGGGCATAGAAAATATTCGTCAATTATATAAAAAAACACTTATCTGTAGTTCCGGTCGATCTCGGATCCCAGTATTTCCAAACTAATTTTTTATCGGACTTCCAACAATTGTGTCCTCGGTATTGACACTGCCGTTATCCTAAAATATACGAGCTAGAAATAGTTCTTAACATGACATCCGAAAAATTGTGCTGTCACCAGAAATATACAAAGGAACCCAGGTTGTAAGGAATCCAGGGTTTACATTATCACACTACGGGGAATCCAAAACTAAAACCCTAAAACGAAAATTAATCCATCAAAAACTTAATATGAATTATAAACATTAAACGACTGCCGAAACACGGCTCCACACGTTAATTGGAATTATACATTGACAAAACAACTTACCCATGGTTGGGGTATAATCTAAAAAAATCTTCCTGGTGCGCTAATAATAATGAATTATCGCCATTACGGCTGTTGGTTGAGTCCAAACCTAATTTCCAATAAACCAAACTCAATCGTCTCCCAGAAGTTTAGCATCTAACTAAAACCTACTTCATTTCGAAATGAAAATTGACTCCTTGGGAGCTCCTTTCGCGCTCCAGGAAATTTCTGGTCACTCTCGAAAACAACTGCCTCACAAAATCAATAGCAACCTATTCCATTGTTTTTAAAATCCAAGCGATATACTCATCTATAATGAATTATTATTGTTATTGCCAAAATAAATGTATATGTACCTATAGAATAGAAAGAATTTACAGCCCTAACAGTCACCCTCTTTCCTAAAAGAAAATGAGAAGTAATTTTTCATTATAAGTCATCTGGCTCATAATATGGTTTAAGGTCTTGAACATGCCAATTTCCCTTCGATTTTCGATCTAATCCTCCAACTCGTAAACACAATAACCCACTTTTCTAATTATTCTAAATGACAAAATGGCCCTTCGAACTTACCAGCTAACTTTGCAGTAAAATAATTTCCAGCATCAGACAAGGCAAATTTCCTTCTCCAAACCAAATTTTCTATCTAAAAACTAACATCTCTATGTCTAAGATTATACTGGTTTCTTGACTTTTATAAGCCTTTTGTAACCAAATATTTACAAATTCGCTCAATTTAGCTAAATATTCTATTCTTATAATTAAATTATAAGTTTTCCCTTAATCGGATGAGTTATCTAAGTCTTTTATCTTGGAAACCATTTCCCTACCAAAATTAATAAAATATGGAGTTCGTTCAGTTACTTCTTGTGTGTTAACTGCACAAGCTAATGCGGACAAATTCTCATCCCAAACTGTCTGATTACCAGAAAAAAAAAAGAAGAAAGCATAGTTTTTAATACCCGATTAACTCTTTCAGTGTTATTTGGTGATGTATGATAATTTGGATTATATAAATTCTATATACCATGTTTCTTTGTTAATATCTGAAATTCACGACTTTTAAACTGCACACCATTCTCACAACGAATCACCTCTGGAACTCCATTTACTAAAAATGTCCGTTCCTCCAATAAACTCACTATTTTCTTTGCAGTTGCATTTCTTATCGGATAAAAGCAATTAAATTTACTAAAAATGTCTGTTACCACAAATATATACATATTTCCTTTTTTACTTTTTGGCTTATTATAAATCCATACTAATAACTTGCTAACAAAAATTCGGTATCAAATTATCTCTCATCAACCCACCAGGTAATTTCTGTTCCGGTTTAACCCTCTGGCAAACAACACAGTGTTTTGCGAATTTTGCAATGTTAGATTTCATACAAGGCCAATAATATAAACGACAAATCTTTAAATAAGTTTTATAAACTCCCAAATATCCATCAATTGTTGAATTATGGTAAGATTCGATTACCTCACGCCTGTTCTCTTTTGGAATGACTAATTTCCAATAATCTGTATCGTCACGAAAACTCGGAAAATCTAGCTTAATATACCTATCAGTGGCGGCCCGTCATAAGGGGCCAAGGGGCCACGGACCATGGCACTACCGCGCGACTCTTAATATCCTGGAGTTTAACTGCCAAAGATATTTTTCTATTTTTTTATAACTATTATTTAAGCATAATTAAAATTTATCTGATAAATAAATAGTATTCATCGTATCCCCAATGGACAATAATATTATTCATGGAAAAATTTAATAATAGCCCGATAATTGGGCTATCCAAGCCAAACGCGCGGCGGCCCCGTTTCCAACAGCAAATTGGCATGCAAAGGTGAAATGAGATCACGACGATACATGGCTGAGATCAAAGACATTTAACCTGAAGAGACGGGACAAATGGTTCTTTGTTTTCCCCCAACATTGAGGCACATTCTATGGTCGATAGATGTAGCGTTGCCAAATTTTAAGTTTACGAGTTACTGTACATACTTTTTTCATATTAAATTATAACACTAAATACTTATTTTCCTCTAGTTCTGAAGTTCTTACATGTCAATCTTGCAATGCCGCTTCCCTTGGTTCCGCCTTGTTTTACCCCCAAAATATTTATTGTATGCACGTAGTAAAGTAACTGCACCAATAGATTGAGAGCATTGGAGGTCGACGACCGACGGCTCTTCCCCATTCGAAGTATACTCACTTGGTAACGTTTCAAAACCAATGAAGGCACTGCTGTAAATATGTTTACCTACTTTAATTATATTATATACCTACCTAATGCGGATACTTATTAATACAATAGCTTTATAGAAATACCCTAACAATTTACTGGTTTAGCAAATCTAAATAAACCAATTACAATTGCCAATACTCTGAATTTAATCTTTTTTTCTAGATATTCCCGTTTATTTAGGAGATTTTTTTCGGTGATAGTAGCATGTATAATGAAATGAAAATATATTCTTAATAGGTATTTAATAGAAGAAAATAGTTATTAAGCTACTTTTTGAATATGTCATTAACCAGATATTTGTCATATTTATATGTTTTTAAATAAAATTTGTATGCTTCAGTTCCTTTTTATTTGTCTCAAAAATAATGATAAGCAATTTATTTTTGAGCAGAAAAACCCTATGTATCACAAAAACGTTTAAATCGGGATAAAATTGCGTATTTTTGGTATCTCATAAATTTCGTGTTCAAATTTGAAATTATTCAGGAAATAAGTTTTCGGAAAGTTTATTTCATTATTAGCTGCTGAATAGTATATTATGCAATGACCATTCATTGCAAATGTAAATTAAATATACTTTTTTCTACGACTGCCCTGAAAATAGACAAAAACGCACTAACAACTGCTCTTGAAAACTGGACATTTCAAAGATCGTGTGAAAAGTATACTTTGCACACGGCGGTTGCAAAGTATAGTTTTCACACGCTTATTCGGGTATTTAGATTAAAGGACTTCGTCTCCGTTTTAGAGCTTCGCCCTCAAAGGTCCCATTACCAGATCTCTAAAAAAGGGGGCCCAATTATAGGGCTTCACCCCCGGGAGCCCCTTTTTGCAAAACTGTAGAAAATGGAACTCTTATACCAGGGCCCCCTTTTAAGACTGGGGGCCTCATTTTAGGGCTTCGCCCCCGGGGGCTCCATTGCTAAATCTGTAAAAAATGGAACTCCCGAACCATAGACCCATTCTAGGGTTTCGCCCCCCTGGGGCGCCATTTTAGGGCTTCGCCCTCGGAGCCTGTTTTTCAAAATATTTGGAAAATAGGGACCCCACTCCGGTGGCCCCATTTTAGGACTGTGCCCCTAGTTATAGTTTAGCGAGAACCTCTTACTCACGTAGCTTCTTTCATTAGGAATAAAATTTTCTGATAAATCAAAATTAATGTTTCCCATATAACATGTAATTTTCTACCACACTCCCAGTGGGGCACCCTGTATGTAGCAGTCGTAGAAAAAGTATAGTGTGCTACACGTGCTGGAAAGACTTTTTACACTCATGAGACTTTATGACACTCGCTTACGGATCGTGTATTTACATATACTTTGGTGTAACCAAACTGTCTCATTCGTGTGAAAAGTCTTATTTTCAGCACTTGTTGCATAATATACTATTTCTATTTTGGTATCATAAAGAAGTCTTTTTGATACGCAAAGTAGTGTCGAAAAGAAGCTCTTTTCGACACTATTTTTGATGACTGGTTGCTATGATATTAACAAAATTGTGCAATGTCAAAGCTCAGTAGCAAAAATTTCGACACCGTTTTGAATGGGATTCCTAATAATACAGACGTCAAAAGTGACAAGATGGCCGTCCAACTTTTGATCGCGACTTGAATAAATTAATGTTTTTCATAAAAAAACGTGCAAAATAGCAATCTTCGCCCAGTTTTGTTTGGTTTCAAATGGACGTTTTAAAGCCTGAATTTGTGCGACGGGACGCGACGTGTAGCTTTTTTGTTCGTGAGTGATTTCCTATAAATATTTTTTATAAACTTTATATCAAAGTAACGATGGTCTTGCGGTGTGAGGTATGCAAAATCTCCAACTATTATCATCCGAACCTGAGTTTCCACAAGTAAGTAAAAGTAAATGAAACACAGTAGTACAGTGAGCACCATTTTGAGATGTGATTAATTAATATTTTGTAATACTTACCTATGTATGTGATATTAATGGATAATCTGATATGTTTGCACTCATTTACCAACCTCTATTAAATCATTTTTGAAGTGAATACTTCTTTGGTTTCATGGCAGTGGTTTTGCAAGGACACGGAAAAATTTCGTGACACAGCAAAATAACTATTTTGTGTTAACTAACCTTCAGAACCCATATCTAACCCAAACTAACTCAATCTAACCCACACACTATAAATAAAACATAAATATATTTTAAATAATGCACCCGAATAAATACCATCATTTCAAATTAAACGTATTTACTTTATTGAAATTATTATTATGATGGACTCACATTTTCAAAGTCTACGTCTATGAACTGTCCTTGTTTTCGTTCAGGCGGGGGCGGGCAATACTACATTTAGTAGTGGGGACGAAGTTTGACAAAAGTTTGTACACGATACATAAAAATATAAGGAGGCGGGACAATCGTTTTGTTGATATTTTTGCAAGATTTCGGATTTTTATGAATGAGTTGTCGGGTCTCTTTAGGTTAAATGTTTTTGGCTGAGATAGCGACTTTAGCTGTAAATCGGGGCCACCTGATTCAATGGCTCGGGCCCCGTTTCGATAAGTAAAAAATATCCGGGTGACTCTACTTGTGAATTAACGTTTAAAATGAATCAAATAAGAAATCTTTTAGTGAAACGTTTTTCCACGTATTCAAGCTTTAGGTAGGTGGCATTGAAAATTTTAATAATAAAGTAATTGAATAATTTGCAACCAAAAAGATAGAAGGATTGACTTCATATATCGGAAACTGTAGAACTAAAATTAGTATTAAGAGTAGACCAATTTTGTGCACGTGTGTAAATACTGTAAATAGTAATTTTTGTAATCTTTTTGTAAACTGACCTATGGTAGGAGTCTTTCTGGAAATTGCAAATACCTTCAGCATTAATTACCTACGGGAGGTATGTTAAGTGTTTTTTTTTTTAATTTTTATTAATTTAACAGTGTTTTTTGATAAGTTTTGACTAATTTCTTGGCAAAATTTGGTATAGTCTGGGTTAGTTTCGTGGCAAAACTTGGGTTAGAAACCCGAAATATAGTGGAAATATAATATATAATAGAAAAGTATCCACCCTCAATTTTTTAAAATTACAATTTTATACCTATTTTGACAATATCGTGAATGAATCATCAAAAATGGTTCTTCGAGGTGCGTTTTTAACGTTTTTTGGGTAAAAATGTAGGTGTGGCACCTGAAAATTTTTAAGTGATGATTGGTAAAATCCGTTTCGTTCGCTGGTGGAAGGCGTGTTTTTTTAACTATTTTAACGACTTTTGAGTAAAAATTGGGCTTGGCGCCCCAAAAATTGCAACCTGTTTCATGCCAGAAAGATAATTATATTTTTGCACCATCTTACCCAAAAGTCACGAGCCGCCACTGATACCTATAGATCTCATCATTGGTTACTATCCAACGAGGATAATTTAACTGATTTCTTAAAATACTTTGTCTAAGATTAATATACCATTTATCCTGAATTTGTTGTAAATCTACATTGGATACCAAATGTGAATCACATGAAACAGGAATACTGCGACTCAAAGTATCAGCTATCACATTATCTTTACCTTTTCGATAAATAACCTTATAATCAAATTACACAATGCCTAACGACCAAGTCTACCTTGAGGATTTTTCTAATTATCTATCCACTGAAGACTATAATGATCACAAACGACTGAAAATTTTGCTCCTTCCAAATATCATCTTAACTTTTCAATAATTATTGTAAAAATTGCAGCTAATAATTCCCTTTCTGTAGCTGAATAAACTCTATTTTGGCGAGTTAAACTTCGCGAAATGTTCCAAATCAGATGTTCTCTTCCATCATAAACCTGATAAAGAACTGCTCCAATTCCATAATTACTTGCATCTGTCTGAAGGATAAATTCGTGTTCAAAATTTGGATATGATAAAATTGGTGCCGAAACTAAAACATCTTTAATCTTTTGAAAAGACTCATTACATTTTCCATCCCAATTAAACTTAGCTCCTTTAGGTAGCAATTTAGTAAAAGGTGATATTAACTCAATGAAAGAAAGTACAAATCGTCTATACCAAGATAAAATCCCTATAATTCTACGAATTTCAGTTACTGTTTTAGAAGTTGGTATAGATAGGGTAGATGGTAGTGATAGCTTCTATTTTGTTCGGATACACCGAAATACCATGACGATTGACTACATAACCTAAATATTTCAACTCTACTCGGCAAAATTTACTTTTATCTTTATTTAACGCTAACCCAGCCTTTTCTAAACGTTCGAAAACACTTTAAAAATCTCTATAGGTTTGTCAAAATCAGGTATAATTAGAATAATGTCATCCAAGTAACAAAAACATATGATTGTAAAAAATTGTATCTATCAACCTCTGAAAAGTCGCTGGTGCATTATGAAGTCCAAAAGGTAGCCTACGAAATTTAAATAAACCACGCCCAGGTACTGTAAACGCTGTATATTGTCATTTAATTTAACCTGCCAATATGCTCTCTGTAAATCCAAGGAACTTAAATAAGGAGCACCTCCTAGTTTATCAGGAATAGCCGAGATATAAGGTAACGGATATGCGTCTCCACACGATACCTGATTTAACCGCCTAAAATCCACTACGAATCTATTTTTACCGTTCCCTTTTGGCACAAGAAACACTGGAGATGACCATGCGGAAGTTGATGGTTCAATTATACCAGCAGCTAACATCTTCTCTACTTCCTCATCTATAAGTTTCTGTTTAAATGGTGAAACCGGATAATATCTTTGCTTAATTGGTTCATTATTTGATACAAGTATTTTATGTTTTAGCATTGAAGTGCATCCTAACTTATCACCAATTTCATTAAAATAATCCACAACCACATTATCCAACTTTCCTTTCTGTTCTTCTGTTAAAGCCGTTTCACACTGAATAAATGAAATTTCATGATTACTTAACATTTCTGATGAAAAATACCATTCACCGTGACGCATGTCTGGCACAATACTTATTTTTTCCAAAAATCAATAATTAAAATAAGTTCATGTCACAATTCAGGCACTACATAAATATCAATTAACCTTACAACATTTATAACCTTCACTGGCACACTCGCGATACCTATACATGCACAAGAACTGTCATTTATATAACGGCAATTTTAAGTGATAATAGTGAAGTTTTAAGTCAAAGATCAAAATTTTTTAAAGAGATGGTAGAAGGTATTTTGAGAGGTAACATTTCTAAAAATGTATTAAATCAACAGAGTAGCGTACATTATAATAATTCCGACGAAATACTGGTAGATTTTACTTCAGACAACAATATTGCTTTAAAAAATAATGATTTTGATTACAATTTAGGACAAATTGTTGAAATCACAGCATTGAAAAATAATCATTGTGATCTAAATTTAGAAGAAAATGTAGAAATCACAGCTTTGGAAAATAATAATTTTGATTTAAATTTAGAAGAAAATAAGACAGATGGTAATGTAGAGCTACCAATAAAATATCGTTTGATTCAACTGTAGAAGAACCTTCTTGATCTCGAATGAATGAACAATTAAATAATATTGAAAGTACTAATTTAAACATGTCAAACAATAGCTCTAGTGATGGTGATGATATAATACCTTGCAGTCAAAAAAGACCCGCATTAAAACTTCTCCATTCTCAAATCTATCTAGTCAAATAACAAATCAAACTATTTCTCTTCAGATTCTACCGTTAGTAATTTAATAGTTTCCTGTGGGCAAAATGGTCCTAATTGCTCTAACGGTAGCGAATATGTAACAATTTCCTACCAGCAGAAAAGCCCAGTTCAAATTTCTACTTCGTTACTAACGAATCTTATAGTAAATAATTTAAAAAATTAGAGTAATCACTCTGAAAATAGTAATGAATCCATTCCTATTCAAAATTATATTTTACGAAATGATCAACTTAGCTACATTTCATGGAGTACTATGAATTCTCCATCTCTTTCTTCTATTCAAAATTTTAATTATTGCAAAGAAACGCAAACTGAAAACTTTACCGATAAAAGAGATGCGAACCCAACAAACTACGAAGACTATAGTTTTACAAACAGGCAATAGATTTTTAAAAATACGAACCATGTGGTCTCGAAACGCAAATGCTACAAACACAAACAAATAATAAACCGTTTGGACTTAAAACACAGACGCTACAAACCAAAATACAGACAAAACATTTTATAAAGTAAAAATAAATCATTAATTGTAAAAAGAAATTTAAATAAGAAACTAAAATTTTCATCATTTGCCTGTCGAATGTAAAAGCAGCATTGGATTACGATACTTTTTGATGATTTGGTAAGATCCATCGATTAACAATCCATCTCTTCCCGAAATCCCTTTAATATAAAACAATGAATTTTAATAATGTTCATCATTTTTGTGCCGAATGTAAAGCAGCTTCAAAAGAAGAGACACTTTTATTTTAAGAATTTCAAAATGAAATTTCAATATGTTACTTGCAAGCTTAATTTTAATAGTAAAAATGAGACAAGTTTGTGGCAAGACATCAGACATGACATCCATTCCTATCAATGGTAAGATTTCTTGATATGTGCTATTTGATTTTTATTTAATAAACTGTAATTTACTACTTCGTTTTAATTTTTATTGCTTTATGTTTAAACTAACATCTGGTTTGTTTTTTTTTCAGATAATCTGAAATATTGTAAGGATTTTCGAAAACCGGTCAGGCGAAGTATGTGGGCAAGTCACCTTCGTACAAACATTCACAAAGATAATGTGGTAATCAGCAGTAAAGATGGAACTGAAATTATTAAATCTGCGTTTCAAAAATGCATAATATCGTATAGGATTTCGGCAAATAAATTTGCAGTAAATATTGATGCATTTTTTATTTCAATTTTGAATAAAGCTCTGTCTGTAATAGAAGCCGAACTTAAAGGGCTAACAGCACTAAAATTAAATATGAAAATGTTTGGGTTATATTTCAATCCGAATAATGACGAGTATGATGGAAAGTCGTTAAACACATCTTTTTATGTTGTGTGCAGCGGCTCAGATCTATCATCTATCTTAGACGAAATGTTGCAAACCATAGACGGAAAATCTGATGAACTGGCAGCACGTAATTTAGGTAAATTATTTTCTTTTGTTAAAAATATTCTAAATTAATTTGGCCAATTTTAATTTTTAAAATTGTGTTTATTTTTCAGTATTATTTCTAGTGACAATTATGTATTTGGAACAGATAATATTCTAAAATAATTGTACTAATCTTTAATTTTTTATTTTTCAAAATTGTATTTATTTTTTTTTTTCAGGATGGATGCTAGTAAAAAGTCTGCATTTGGAACTAAACGTTAACAAATTTTACCTACTACGTGCTTCATCTCACATTCCATTACATCAAGCAATAATACTGAGACAAACAGTAGTCAATCCTAGTAATGACGACAACTTCTGCTACGCCTCGTCCTTTGTTGCAGCACTTCATCCCCCTACTGGACTGGCTTGTGAAGTTACATCTTACCCACATTTCACAACACTGTTGAACGTAACATATATAAACTTTCCAATTGCTTTAAAAGACATTCCAAAATTTGAATCACAAAACGAGATTAATGTGTATGGTATTGAACAATTTGAAAAATATTTTAAGCTAGAATGACAATTTGTTATTAATTAGTGATGATAATGGAAATTTTCGTTACTGTTACATTTCCTGATTTGTCTAAATTAATTTCAAAACAAGTACCTAATCATAATGGCAAAAAGCATCTTAGTGATGGTTGTTTACAAGATATTGGCACTAAAGAATACTTAATTAGACACAAAATTTTGATTGTAATTTTGTAAGAATCAATTTACCATCAACCGAAATAAAAGCGGAAAAATTTGAAAATAATACTCCAGGAAATATTTTTAAATTTATTAACATTCAAAAACATAAATGGAAGTTTTCTTCGTTGTATATGCTGATTTTGAATCTATTCTAAAACCTCTATTAAATAATGATGACGACAATAATTCAAACATGGAAATAGACATGGAACTAGATAATTTCTCATCTTACACAAATAAAAAATGCGAACACTCCCATATTTTATTGCTTATTATATTAAATGTTCTTTTGATGATAGTATTTCCAAATTTAGAGGACCTAACAGTGCCCAAGTGTTGAAATATTGGTAATTTATACTGTAAATATCTTAAAGTTTATAAAAAAAATAATAAATTATCTGAATTATATAAATTACATTTCAACTTCACTAATGAGTCATATTTGAAACAAACATATTGACAATGATAAAGTCGCTGATTATTGTCATATCACCGGAAAATATAGAGGTTCTGTACATTTCATTTGTAATTTAAATTACAAACAACCAAATTGTATCCCTATAAAACTACATGAGGATATGATTCCCATTTGTTTATTATGAATATATGTGAAAATAATGAACAATTATCTGTAATAGCTCAAAAAAGACATATATTTCACTTGAAAAACTTATCGAAGTTAGCTCCTATTTCTACAAAAAATCAGGTTATTTAAAAAATAAATATTTCCATATTAAATTTATAGATTCATTTCAATTTTCACCATACTCTTTAGCAAATTTATCTCAAACAATTGATCTTCAATATAAAGAAGTATCAAAATAATTTAATGACAAAGAAAAATTTAAATATGTTCGTCAAAATGGAGTTTTTTCATATAAAGTCTGGAGCCGATCAATGACAGTTTGTGACAAGAGGGGCTGCATTGTATTGGCTGGCAGGAACGTCAAACTGGTGAGAGCAGTTTGATTACGGGGAGTGACGCCCCCACCATTCCGAGTTGCCACGGGATGTGGCCCATCAAATCCCATCGTCCTCCTCCAGGCTGGAGAACACCAAAGTACAACGTCTGGAGCTGATCACTGGGGAGTGATCCAACAAACCCCATTTTTACCCCTGTCAGAGTAGGGACCGTCAAAGGAATGAGTCTGAGGTCGATGCTTCGAGTGGAAGCGGCCCTAGGTGGTAGATGCATAAGCCTACTCGCATCGTCCGGTGAAAGACCACCCCACCAGAATTGAGAAGCGCTAAGTGGTTTTCCCAAATCACGGAATCGGAATATGCCTTTTTGTCCGAAGCGGCCTTTCATGTCACCGCGAGGAAACACTCGAACCGAACAACCTTGACGTCATGTGGCTCAAGTTCACCGCCAAGGTATTAACCAAGTTTATATGTTGTCTCTATCGCCCTCCGAGCGATAGAGCCTACCAAAGCTTTTTCTCAACAC
>MU190762.1:0-15931 GCA_016904865.1 Pissodes strobi | reverse complement strand
TAATATTTATCTAAAATCTGATGTGTTACTCCTTGCAAATGTTTTCGAAAATTTTAGAAAAACTAGTATTAACACATAAATCACATCTTATTATTATACTTTTCCAGGTTTAAGTTTTGATACATGTTTATGTTGCACTGGGGTTAAATTAAAATTGGTAACCGATCCTGATATGTTGCATTATTTTTAAAGTAATATAAGTGCAGGAGTTAGTACATGTATACGTAGAAACTCTGTAGCAAATAATATATTTCTTTCAAATTATGATCCGTCAGAACCAAGCAAATATATTATGTATCTTGATGTAACCATTGTATCTTATGTAATGTCGCATTATCTTCCAACAAATAATTTCGTCTGGTTACAAAACAATGAAAATGAAAATTTAAGCATAATGAATATTTCTGACATTGCAGAAATAGGACATTTATTTGAAATAGATTAAAAATATCCAGATATATTACATGATTAACAAATTCCTTTCTGTCGTGAAAATTATAAACCTCTTAATTCAAAATGGTCAAAGTTAATACCACATTTAAATAATAAGGAAAATAGTTATTTATGCAACAAGTGTGTAAAGTGAATCTTTTTTTATGAATGGGAATATTGTCGCATGAGCCGTAGGCGAATGCGACAATCCCATGAATAAAAAAAGGGTACTTTACACATGAGTAGCATACAAATTTTTTTCTACTATCGAAAAATATATGAAAAAATAAAAATAATGTTATATTACTTTACGCACTAGTGCGTAAAATATATTATTTTACGCACTGCCCTAAACGTCAAAAAATATGTCAGTAAACGTCAAAAAATAGGTTAGCTTTACTTTACGCACTAGTGCGTAAAATACCTTACTTTACGCACTGCACATTAAAAAGGCCTATTTTACGAATCTTAGAGAGTGCGTAAAGTGAGTATTTTACGCACGGTAGTAGAAAAATACGTTTTTCATTATTCCTTATTGAAACAATGCATTGAAAATAGAATAGAGATAGTTAAAATATATAGAGTGCTGAAGTTTAATCAAGCACCATGGCTAAAAGAATATATCGATTTACACACCAAATTAAGAAATGAATCTAAAAACAAATTTAAGAAAAATTCATACAAATTAGCGAATAATAGTAGTTATGGAAAAACAATGGAAAATGTTGACAGAAGGACTGATATGAGACTGGTTACTCAATGGGCAAAAAACAGTAGAAAAGATGGAGCAGAAAGTCTTCTTGCAAAACCTTACTTCAAAGATTTAACTATATTTTCAGACAATTAAGTTTTAGCTGCATATAAAAAAAAACCCATTTATATTTACTTTACAAATGTTTGGCTATTGCTCCACATTCACTTACAAATCTTCTTAAATTAGAACCGCTTGTTCTGGCTCCAGGGTGTAAACAGCACAAGTGCTAGTTTAGTGACCCAAACGAAGCTGAAAAACCTAACGGAAACTGGTAAAACAGTCGACGTTTCGAGGAACAAATCTGCCCCCGTTGTTAAGAACGAACAAATCTAAAAATGAAAATGGTTAGTAAATGCAGTAAAACTAGAGTAAAACAGTAAAAAGCTCTTGCAGAACTGTCAATTCAAAACTTGACAATTCTGCAAGAGCTTTTTACTGTCTTACTGCATTTACTAACCATTTTCATTTTCTGATTTGTTCGCTTTTGACAACGGGGGCAGATTCGATCCTCGAAACGTCGACTGTTTTCCCAGTTTCCGTTAGGTTTTTCAGCTTCGTTAGGGTCACTAAACTAGCACTTGTACTGTTTACACCCTGGAGCCAGAGGAGGTTAAGGATCTAAGAAGATTTGTTAGTGAATGTGGAGCAATAGGCAAACATTTGTAAGGTAAACATGAATCCTCCACAACAATATAGGATATTATAGAACATATCTACAAACCTATTTATGTCGGATTTTCGCTATTGGATATATCAAAAACTCTAATGTATGCTTTTCTTTTTAATTTTCTTAAATAAACATATTATGGTGAAAATTAAACTCTTGTATACTCATACTGACTCCTTCATTTTAGAAAAAGAAACCGACAATGTCTATGATGATATAAAAATAATTTAGATAGATTTGATACCTCAAATTTTGACATCAACAATGTACGTAAAATGCCAATCATTAAGAACCAAAGGTGTTAAAAAAAAGTAGCATTAAAAATTAGTTAGATTATGTTCATTACAAAGATGTAGTTGAAAAGATATACCTTTCGATGGCGTTTACTTAATATGTTTACTGAATAAATTAGCTTTAACTTCTTCAGACGGCAAAATATATAAAATTCCGGACAGCTTTGATATAGTTTCATGGGGTCATTATGATATTCCTTTTTATCAGTGGTCAGATGGGAATAAAGAATTATAAAACAATTTTCCCTCTCTCCTAAAAGGATGTATCAAGGTTGTTAAATAATATTTAAGAGTGCAAAAAGATTAACATTTCTTACTTAAAGAAGTTGATTATTAAAATATGTGTTTAGAAACTTGTGATAAAGAAACTGATAATGTTTCTTAGAGAAGTTATGAAAAAGGGCTTTCAACATTTAATAAATGGAAGGGAAAATTAAGGACCGAAGTGTTGGCTCGTTCAGGATTTTGTTATTTGGAAATCGCTGATATTTGCAAATGTTTCTACTGTGGTGCTGAAATTTTTGAGTGGACCAATGCTGATTGTCCTATGGCTTTGTAAGATGAAGAAATGGGACGAAAAATATTTAGTTATGACTAAATAAAACACAGACATTTTCTTTTTTTTGTTTATAATTTTGACTGTTGCGAATGTTATCATTGTCTCCGAGATATTGTAAATGTTATCGTTGTAATTACATTAATTCCCTTGTGTTATTTATAATTTGAATTACCGTAAATGTCATCATCTGTCCATGATACTGTAATAGAATTGTCTCTTCTTTTTTATTACAATATAAAATTAAAAATTTAAGATGTTTTAATCATGTCTCTAACCCCATATACACTGCCGGACAATTTTAGGGGATATGGAAATTTAATGTCTCAACTTAAACTCGAATAAAATGAATGATTTTCACTCAATCTCCAAAAATGGTTTTTACTCTGAAAGGTGTATCTTCTATTTTAATTATATGCTAGGAAAAATAAAATTCATTAAACAAGGCGCTACATACAGGGTGAAATATAAAGTATTATTTTTTCCCATTTTTTAAAACCCCTGTATAAAAGATAGCACCACCGAATTAAGTGATTTCTCTGATCATTTAGGGTGGCGGAAGTGTCAGCTATATTTTGTTTTTTGAATTTTGTTTCTATCTCATGTAATAATGGTTGGAGGACTGTTTTCCAAAAACCATGCATTTCCAGATTAATGCATTATGGTTCTAGTTAGAAGCTGAGTGTGCTGTGCTCATTATTTGTTTTTTATTATTGTAACCATAGTGTGACATTACAAAATTTACAGTTGTCATTTGGCTATTTTTCTTTATCGTGTTTTCAAAGTGTTATTACGATATGCCCAGACATTTAACTCCAATAATTGAAGTTAGTCGGGCTATTGGTATGCTAGATGGTGGAATGAGGCAAGCCGATATAGCTGTCCACTTTAATACTTCACAAAGCGTTATAAGCCGTTTGCTAAAACGGTTTAGAGAAACCGGTTCAGAATCGCGCCGTTCAGGACAAGGTCGAAAAAGAAAAACGACAAGGTTTCAAGATCGCTTCATAGCGCTTTCAGCCAGAAGAAATCCGAGCTCTACGTCCATCGCAATACGGCAACAACTGGAAGGTGCTGCAGGAGTTAATATTACTGCAAAAACAGTAAGAAGACGTTTGGCAGAGGCTAACCTTGTGTGTCGCAGGCCAACCAGAGGAATGCCACTAACTAACCAGCATAAGCGTAGAAGAATGGAGTGGGCAACTGAACATCAACACTGAGAGGCTGAGTGGAATAGAGTTCTGTTTACAGACGAGTCCCGTTTTGGACTGTACAGCGACTCAAGAAGAATTCGAGAATGGAGGCATAAAAATACGGCTCGTCACTTAGGGAATGTACAAGAAATTCATCCATTTCGCGGTGGAACTGTTATGGTTTGGGCTGGCATTGCAATGGGACGACGTACTCAGCTGTATATCTGCGAAGGTAGTATGAATGGACTAATCTATTCCCGGGATATTATAAATGGAGTAGTAGCGTTTATAGCACAAGAAATGGGTGAATTTACTTTTCTTGATGATAATGCACCACCGCATCGTACGCGAGATGTTATTGCGAACATTGAAAGGCATGGTATAGGGCACTTGAGATTACCTGCTCTTTCTCCTGATTTGAATCCGATAGAGCACGGCTGGGATATGTTACAGCGTGCCCTTGACTATTTTCAGCCGCCCGTTCAAAATTTGGCACAACTTAGAGCCGTATTACCAATTTTGTGGAATAACTTACCGCAAGAACCTTTTGATAATTTAGTGAGGAGCATGCCGCGAAGGATTCAAGCCGTCTTGGAAGTTCGTGGTGGTCACACTCGGTACTGATGTTCTGTTTGATTTTCCTATGTCATGTATTGTCATTGTATTAGTTACAGTAAAAATTAAATTATTTATAGCTATATTATTATTTCATTATTAAAATACTATGCATTAATATGAAAATGCATCGTTTAAAAAAACAATCATAGGACCTTTATTACATGAGATAGAAACAAAATTCAAAAAACAAAATATAGATGACACTTCCACCACCCTAGATGATCAGAGAGATTACTTAATTCGGTGGTGCTATCTTTTATACAGGGGTTTTAAAAAATGAAAAAAAAAATAATACTTTATATTTTACCTTGTATGTAGCGCATTGTTTAATAAATTTTATTTTTCCTGGCATATAATTAAAATAGAAGGATACACCTCTCAGAGAAAAAAAGCATTTTTGAAGATTGGTTGAAAATTATTCATTTTATTCGAGTTTACGTGTAGACATTAAATTTCCATATCCCCTAAAATTTTCCGGCAGTGTATATTGTTATATTACAAGTATA
Organism: Pissodes strobi; assembly: GCA_016904865.1. NCBI lineage: Eukaryota > Metazoa > Arthropoda > Insecta > Coleoptera > Curculionidae > Pissodes > Pissodes strobi. The sequence goes on along the minus strand of MU190762.1, from coordinate 10,912 downwards.
TGTGCATATTCCATATAGAGTGATACATAGTTTAGTCTTCAAAAATACATTAGATTATGAATCACCGCAATCATATCATCATATGAGAATTGAAAAAATTAGCAGCTAAGTATTTTCCTTTATATTATTAGTAATTTCTTCAAAATTGTATATTATTATGTAAACAATACCATTTGTGACACAAATTGGATCATCAAACGTAAAAATGATGACTGTTCCAAAATGATACATATAGAAACCTCTATAAAATCAACAAATCATACATGTCTAAACTGTACCCTTTTCAACGAGCAATTCATTTTTTAGTTATATTATATTTTTAATGTAGTATTAACATATGGCAACATTTCCTAAACCCATTTAGCAAACTTACCACCAATAGATGCGAACGGCAGCCAGTAATACAGTAGAGAGCTAGGTTTGCAGATTCTTCGGTACACTTTAATAGTTATTAGGCGCCACCTAGTTAACCGAGACTCAACTAGGAAAAATTTACAATGTTATTAAATACTGAAAAGTAACTTTTGGAGGAGTTTTTCAATAAGGTAATATTGCCCCAAAATAAATACCTTATTCTTTCCCTACTGAAGATCCCTTGATATTAAAATCAATTAGACAGTACAATTTACATCCCATGTATAAACAATAAAGCAATACAAAAGAAGCGCTTACATAATATTGACTATTATAGACAATTGTGTCAGATACAAAGTGTTAGGCAAATATCCTGCGTATCAATTAATAGGTTACTAAAATGATGGGCTGGTAAATAGCGCTCAGGGTCTAAAATTCGTGAACATTATTCTGCCGCAAGGATATAAAATAAGACATGTGAAATATGTAGAAAATCTAAACTTTGCCAAGACAGTCTTACAAAAAAGTAAATATTACTCGCAACTTATGAAGTAGGTATTTCTAATTTTACATTATTCTCCAAATTAACACCAGCATTAGGATATATACGGTCCATACTTGACTTGACTTTTCCAAACATTGATACACCACATCCAGCCCATGACAAGCAACAAGGGCATAACACGCAAGTAGTAATTCTAACCCAAAAGACGCAAAAATAGATATTGCAATTAAGGGAAAGCGATATGTGTCTGCTAAAGCGGTACCCGACTTAGATAACTTGGAAACTTGGTTTATAAAAAACATTTATTTCCAAAATAACAATTTACAATGACTTTTCAAATTATTTATACTAGCTTGAAAATTAGGACGCGATGATCTTATCTACATGAAGTAAAAAGTAAAAGTGATCTAAAAGTTGGGCGTGACCTATTTATAGGGCAGAGAAGATAATAGTATATTATTTTATATGGAGGAAAAGTAATACTTTTCATGGCGCGCTCGTGTTTAACAGCCGAACGGAGTGAGGCTGGTAATAGAGAGCAAGCCATGAAAAGTAACTTTTCCTCCAAATAAAATATGCTGTTTTTTCTTCAAATGTCGACAAATTAATGCAAAAAGTCTCTTTTTAATAGTAATAATAATTATTATTAAAGATAAGTGGGTTCGCAAGGCGGCTTAGACCGGTGCGGTGTCGGTGAATAGGCTCAGGTTGTTGCTATAGTAATGTAACAAAAAGCTGTCAGTGGCCACTGTCAACAATAATTATATTTTTAAAATTGCGTTTTCGATTGCGTTTTAATTCCGTATTGATAAGCAGTTATTGAATATATTCGATTAAATAATAACCAGTTTGTTCCTAAATTAGTGATTTTTAGAAATGCAGTCACACATTGAGTGATAAATACAAATTTTAGTTTAATAACTCTTGAGTTGTTGACGCTTATTTTGATGTTTGTTTGTATTGCATCTATGTTGCTATGATAACACTTTTACCTCCGCCGGCGGAAAAGTGAAAAGTAAAGCTCCGGCGGAGGAAAAACGAAACTTCACTGCCGCCTACACAGTCGAGTAATGACGGATTTACTGACGTTTGAAGAAAAACAATTAAGGGCAACTAAGATAGCTTTCAAATCTAATTCTAACTACATAACAAGAGAGGTTGACGCTTTCCGAATTTTCTTGACGTTCTATTTCGTTTTCATAATTTCTGGGTTTCCTGTGGACTTGTCGGTATAACCATATAATGCTTCCGAACACTAGGATTATTAATGCAATTATAATAATAAAAAGTGTTGGGGTCCAGTGGGTGATATAAGGATTATTTATCTTGAGTAATTTTATCGAAGTCATCAATTTATTGGCTTCAAGAAGATCTTTATAATTTACAGTATGTAGCTGGATTTGTGCAAATTCAGTTGTGTCGTCTTGAAGTTCCAACTTTGGCATTTCCAGACTATAAAATAGAGAGGGAGGATTTTCTTTTTGCAAATGATTGTTCTTCTATTGTTATGGGACAATCATCGAGGATCATAAATAAGCATTGGCTTGCTTATTGGAGTAGTTCGTCTTGATCCCTGACAATTATTTTTTATTAAGGTTGGTTTGGCGAGGACGACTAATTTGTTGCCATTCAGACGATGTATGCTTGTAGTCGTATATTGTATATTGACCACTGGGCATGCTCTTATTTGTTCGTAGAATTTCCGTTTTCCACCTTTCAGATCTTGGAAATATTCTCCATTTGTGCGTAATAGGTAAGGTTTAGGAATGATTATTGTTTGGTTATTTTATGCAATTGTTGCAATTCAAATAAGTTTGGATTTATAATTGGTATGTATATTGCGAAAATTACGTTCTTGTTTAATATTTTTACTTGGGGAATCATTATTTTGTAATAGTGGATCATTTTCGAAAACTGAACAAGGGTTTCTGAAGGAATTTTGTTAATTATCTCATTAAGTTGAAATTCGTTTAGTATGGTGTTGTGCATTACATTTAGTATGGACTTCATTTTTAATAATTGGTTATTAGTATTGTCTAAAATTATAGACACATAAAGAGTTTCTACTAATGATACTAATTTAGTATCTATAGTCTAATTCTTTTTTGAATAGTTAGTTGGTTATTTTCTATAATTAGAATATCGTTTCCTAAGTTTTGGTTACATTAGAATGGGGTGGTCAACTTGATAGGGCTCAAGAGCTACTGCTTATTTTCAGAACTCATTGAGATCTACTAATCAGAGTTTCTTTTTACTCATGACCTTAAAAAATCGGGAAAACCCCGATTTGATTGATTATACAAATCTGTGAAGATGTAAAGGAAAAAAAACGAATATTATTTATCGACAGGTTGGCCACCCCTGCATTAGATAATATTGATATTGAATGTTCGATTTCACTTTGCAAAATTTGTTGAACATTAGTAAGTGTTTTTATGTATTTGTCATATTTTTGTTTGTCGTCAGCGTCTAATGTGCTGAAAAGTCATTTATTTATTTTTTCAATTGCATTTATTAGGCCTCTATGTATTTCTTTAAACACTTGTGTATTTGCCTGGAGATATTTTAAAAGATCAAAGGTCTGGTTTAGTTTTTCGTTTACTAAGATACGGACATTTTCATTAGATTTCCCATAAGAAAGTATTTTTCTGGTATGCTTTAATGATACTTGAAATTCGTTAAGGCATTTATCTATTTGAGTAATATTTATGTGATAGTAAATGGTGTGGTCATTATTCGTTATGGACGTGTTTCCGACGATAACGGGGATAATGGGGTTATTTAGTTCTCTTCCCTCGAAGGAGCATACGGTGTGGCAAAGAATGATCGGAAGAAGAAGCAGGATTATCATTATCTAAAACAATGCGTTGGGGTTTCAAATATCTAAGATGAATCATACGTTTTTGAGCAATTAATTTTGTAGGGTATGCCTGAGTGAGGACTTTTAGTTTTCTATATTTGTTTGTTTATTTCGTTTTTGATTTTATGGGAAAAGTTTTTCAAATATAGGCTTAGAAGTATCAATTTCTATATTTTCATTTCTTTTGTTTAATATTTCTTTTTGTTGAGTTTGTAATTGATTACCTAATTGATCTTTCATTATTTTGATTCTTTCTGAATGTTCTTGAATAAAATGAGTTAATTTTTCCTCTTCTGAAAGCTTTAAAGGATTTTTATAGTCTAATTTGCCTTTAATAACTTGAAATGGCGTATATTTCAAGGTATTGTGGGTTGAATTATTATAGGAGAGTAGAGCGTAATTCATTAGGTTAAAAACATTTTCTATAGGCTTTTCATTCTGTATGGATATAGTTATATCATTAAGAGTTGAATGGAATCTCTCAATATATAAATTCGAATTTGGGTTATGTGGGGTACAGTAATGTAATTCAATATTATGAAGATTGCAAAACTTTTGTACTTTTTTGTTTTTAAAGGATGATTCATTATCGGTAATAATTTTTCTCGGTAAGCCGTAATGGTTGAAATACTTTAACAAGGCTTCAATGATTTCCGGGCCGTTGTATGTTGTTATAGGGTAGGCTTGTCCTAATTTAGAAACACTATCTGATATTGTTAAAAAATTGGCGTTATGCGTTTTATAAATATCCATATATAAGTGATCGAAGGGTTCGTGTCCTAGTGGAGTAGGTTTAAATACAATTTTGTGTGGGTGTCGTTTGTACTTGGATGTTTGACATATATCGCAGAGGTTTATAGATGTTTTGACGTCGTTTTCTAGGTTAGGCCAATGGAATCGCTTTTTTAGGGACGGTATATTTTCTTGGATACCGCGATGTGATGTTTTAGTTTTGTGGTAATATTTGATTTTTAGTTGCTGTTCCTCTGTATTAGTGATAGCTACTAAAAGAAGTCTGGAAATTCTTAAAGAATGTTTGGAAAGTTTTTTATTATTATTAGTTCGAGACTCTGGTTTTTGAAAAAAAAAATTGTGTGGGGATGAAATTTTTCTATGAATCTGCGTAGTTCTTCCTCGGGTGGGTTGTTTGGGAGGAAAACAATTAGTCTGATTTTGTTGAAAATATATATTTTTTCGATTTTCATTTTGTTATCAGAAGAATATCTAAATATAATTTGATTTTTGTATGTGTTTATGGATTTATTTACATAGGGTGCTCCTATGATGGGATTTTCATGACTAGAGTGTATTGTCTGTGTTTCCGTTTCGTCATCAGCGGGTTTAATTACGGTGTTGGAAATTATTTTAATAGCGATCTTTCGTTCGTTAGGCGTGTTAAGGCTATCTAGAATTTCATCTAGTTCTTTGTTACTTAATTGGGGTGTCACTTCAGTGGGGTCTATATGGGGAATAATCGAGATTTGGTCATCCTCAATTGCGTGAACTTGAATGGGTATTCGAGATAGTGCGTCTACGTTAGTGTTATTTTTACCTTTTTTCTAAATGATCTCATAATCATATTCAGATAAGTCGATAAGTCGATGAGTCGTCATCTAACAAGTTTGGAATTTGGCTCTTTAATAGCAAATAGCCATTGCAGGGGTTTGTGATCTGATACGATTTTGAACTTTTTGCAGAAAAGGTATGGCCTAAAGTATTTGGTTGCCTAAACAATCGCAAGCAGCTCATTTTCAATTGTGAAATAATTGCACTCTGCGGGGTTTAGGGTTCTAGATCCATATGAGATAGGTAAGTCTTTACCTACAGGACCTTGGGATAGGATTGCTCCTATGGCGAAATTAAAGGCGTCGGCGTCGGTGGTGAGAACGAATGGTTTTGAAAAGTCGGAATGTTGAAGGATTGGGTAATTTGTTAGCATTGTTTTACATTTTTCGAATGCTCCAATAAATTCGGGGATATGTTCGGTTTTCATATATTTCTTTAAGCATGGAGTTAATGTTTGGTTAACTTAGCAAAATTATTTTTAAATTTTCTATAGTAAACCTATTAATCCCAGGAAAAATTTTATTTCTTATTCTTATTTTTTTCGAATCGGGAAATTGAGAATTGACTCCATCTTTTTAGGATTCGGTTTAATACCTTCTGAGGTGATAACATGACCTAAGAATTCTACGGTTTGTGAAAGTATTGCGCCCTGAGGCACGCCCGCGTTGATGGTGAATGTGTCCGAGATGTGTCCATCAACTGCAACGTGCTGTTTTCAGGAATTCAGACATGTCGAGTTGTATTTTTAAATTATTTTCTTGAAGGCGTTGGAAGACGAGTTTCAGGTTGGATATGTGTTCTCGAAATTATGTAGAGGAAATGATAATATCGCCCATATATACTAGACAAATTTTGCCTTGAAGATCTGGCAAAACATTATCCATTACTCTCGGAAACGTTGCTGGGGCATTTTTTAATTTGAATGGCATACGCAAATATTCGTAATGACCATGTTCTACGCTGTTTTGGGGACAGAAGAAGTGTCCATTTCTATTTGATGGATGCCTGATGCTAAGTCCAGGGTAGTAAAATACTGACTTCTTCCTAGTTTGTCAAGAATATCTGTGATATTGGGGAGGGGATAACGGTCATCAATAATCCTTTCATTGACCTTTCTATAATCAATTACAGTTCTCCATTTTTGTCAGCCTGATGCATCAATCTTTTTGGGGACTATCCAAACAGGAGAGGACCAGGGGCTAGATGAGGGTCTTATTATGTGAATTATGTCATCGAGTAGAATTTGATTGATTTGTTTTTGCACTTCCTGTTTATGTACGTAAGGGTAACGGTACGATTTGGTATGAACTGGAATTTCATCGGACGTTTCTATTTTATGTTTAATTTGGTTTGTGAAAATTAGTTTATCGTTTGGCTTGTGCAAAATATTGGGAATTTGGGTCCAAAGCATTTGCAAATGAACTTTTTCTTCTTCATTGAGAGGTTCTGATCTTATAAAAGATACATTGTTTGTTTCATTAGGAAAAGATTCTTGAATATAATTTATTTCGGATCTTTGTTCGATGTTGTAAATGTCGTTTTCGTCTGCTTGGAATGATGTGCATTCTTGTTCGATGTCGTATGGCTTAAAGAGAATAAGAATGCTACGATTTAGAATATTCCTGATTTCTAAGGTTACAAAGCTATTTTCGACTTTTAAAAGGGATTTCTATGTTATTAGTTTGTATATGTGCCATGTAAAGTTCTGTACCGTTAGGTAAGGTGGTGTAAATTCTTTTGAGAACAATAGAATTAGCTGGGATTTCTACTTTTTGACTGCCGAAATATTATCTGTATTGTAAGGGTATTGATATATCTTGATTATAAAGGCAAATACCATTATAATCATATTAACAAATGTTAGAAAAGTCTATATTTAAATTTTATTTCCGTAAATCGCGAATGCCTAGGATTCCATCGAAGTAATCGTGGAAATTGAATAAAATAAATTTCAGGGGTGTATTCATGCCGAATTCTTGTAAGAGGGGAATTTTTACTTTATTCTGTGTGTTCGTTTTTCCGATACAAGTTACTAATGTGTGATTGGAATTTAAAATTTCTTCTGGGAAATTTTGTCCGGCAATAATTGGTCTGAGCAAGGAGGTGTGAGATTCAGTATCGATTAAGAGTTTTAAAAGTGGGTTACATATTTCATTATAAGGAAGTGAGATATTTTGAAAGGGGTGAATATCTAAAAGGGATTGTCCTTTTGAAATGCTTTTAACTGAAAATTTTGATTAGTATCATTTTCTTCCTCTTCGTTGTTATATTCTTCGAGGTATTGATCGTTTGAATTTAGATGAGAATATATATTATCAGGAAGATAATATTCTGAGGAATCGGGGTATTCGAAGTTTGCACAATATTGTGTGTATTGTGTATTGATTATCTGCATAATCGTTTTCGAGGTGGCTAATTTCAGTGAAAGTGAGGGAATTTGCGTGTGAATTTGGTCGCCAATTGTTTTGTTGCGGTCTTTGAAGAGATTGCTGAAACGGTCTCTTGGGTTGGATGCTTACGCCTGACATGGTTTTTGGTGTGTTTTGAGGCCTTGGATTTTTATTAAAAACGCTTTGTGGTCTACCAAAGACTTGTTGGTTTGTTGGGAAACAATGTTGAGTTGGTCTTGGCTGAATATTAATTGGATGACTTGGGAATCGTGTTGGCATTATATTAAAGGGATTATCATTCATTTGTTGTCGATGAATATTGGTAGAATTTATTTGTTGAAAATTAGGTTTTTGGGGAAGTATTTGCGGTCTTATTGGCTGGGTATGTCTTAACTCTTGAGATCTATTGTTAAGTTGTTGTTCTATGAGAGTGTGATTTAAGATTAAGTAATATGTGTCGTCTAAATCTTTAGGGATGTTTATCATGAGAATGGTTCGTAATTCGCTATTAACATTTGCAAGTAATACCACGATTGCTGTGAGTTCATTTTGTTCGATTAAAGCGGTTTTGGTAGCTAGGATGAGATTTTCGGAATAAATTTTCAGATTGATTCTATTTTTGAGGATTTTTACCCTATCTACAAATTCTAAAGCTGATTCATTTTTATGTCGAGTTAGAAAGGTAAGTTGTTGGGCTAACGTATGTCTATTAACTTTATCTCCAAATTTAGTTCTAAGTTCAAGTTTAATTAAAGGCCAATTGGTTAATTCTGGGTTTCATCGATAATTTTTGAACAAATAGTTGCGTAGAAAAATTATTGTAAAGATTCGTCAATTAAACTATTATATTTATTATAAAATCTTTCAATAGACTGAATAAAGAATTCGAGATGTTCGGATTTTCAGAAAAAGGTTTAAGGTGTCGGATATGGACATGAGTAAGTAATAATGTCAGCAGTGATATTGTTGGAAAAAAATAAAAAAAAGCGTGTGCACTATGTGCGCATATCTGAAGTGAAACTTCTTAAAATTCAACACCCTAGCCTTATACTAACAAAGATATCACAATAAAATCTTATACATATCGTAACGGATTTGGTTAAAAAGTAGTTTTTTTTTTAAATATACCACTCAATTAACAAAAAGGGAAGGCCTAAATGAAAAAAAAAATCTTCATAAAAGTTTCGCTTATGTCTTGACAAGGTAATAGAACAAATCCCATATTTTTACTTGTAAACTAACAAAGATCTCACAATAAAACATCGTAACGCTTTTTCGTTCCCTCTCGTCGTGTCGCGACCTTCAAATTTTACTCCCGGCGCGTGTTAAGAAGTTTCACTTCAATATAAAAGCAATATAAAATACGAATTTTCACATCTACCAATTTTACAAAAAAATAATAGGGGTGGTAAGGGGAGCTATCACTTACAATGAGTTTACCAATGTAACGGTGAGACTCTTGACCAGATATTTACAGTTGTGGATGGAAAGGTATTCTTCATTAACAGTTGAAACTGAAACCATAGGTACTTGCGGGAAATGTTCCGGATCCTGATTCTCAAAGGGCACAACTTGCATTGTATTTGGACTTGAAGAATCTGCACGACTGCGCCAGTTATATAACGTGGAAACTTATAGTTTATATATAAAAAAATCATTTATTTCCAAAATAACAATTTACAATGACTTTTAAATATATACTAGTTTGAAAATTAGGACGCGATCTTAACTACATGAAGTAAAAGCAAAAGTGATCTAAAAGTTGAGCGTCACATATTTATAGGACAGGGAAGGTAAACAATTAAGGGCCATTAAGATAGCTTTCTAATCTAATTCTAACTACATAATTCCCGTGGAGAGGACCCTATAGAACAATCTATAGGGTTCTATGGCCCCTTTTGTTCCTGGTATTGGCCAGTGGAACAAAATAAATGGTATCTATTATAGAGAGATTTCTTCAAAAGCAATAACAGTCAATTCCAAGCATATGCCATATGAGAGCAACAGCAACATAGATTCTCCACGTGCAAGTAGGATTCCAATTACTCAACAAAAACTTATAGGTAGCCTTCATAATACTGGGACTGCTTAGGTTTGAAATACATTAACGTAACAGAAATACCATAAAATAATGACCTCAATTATTTCAACACGTCCATGAGGCACCTCGAAAAGGCTTCACAAAAGATGCCGACCTATTGACTCCTTACCGGTATAGGGCGTAAAAGGAAACCTCTGATCTCTCACGGAACGAATTTCAACACCTTGACTCTGAAACATTGTTGCCAACTTAACTTATGTGAAATAGCGAGTACAAGCGCATGAAGAACCATCTGTCGTCACAGCTCGGTTAATCGAACTTCTGCTCTAGGCCATATTCGTCAAGCAACAAGTAAATACACTGCAGAGCACCGTTACTTGGGAACGTCGATTCGATTGAACCTGTCTAACTGTCAAAATCATATGTACCAGATACTGAATAAATGAAAACACGAAATCTCCTCGAAAGACGCAGAAAACAAAAAGAAATAATATACCGAAACACAATTAGATAAATGAATTACAATCTATATTAGGTGACTCTTATGATCCGCAAATTGTTTGAGGTAGGTATTGCAACGAATTGGCTTGAAATAATAAACAAACTGAATGTTACATTTGATTCGAACAACTGTTAAGTTTTTATTAACTTTTAGATCAAAGAAAAGCTTGTGAGCATTTTCTTGAGTGATTAAAAGAGAGTTCAAATATTAAAATCTCTGAAGACATTGATAGCAAATTGAACTGCACAACCAGAACCTTTGAAAGATTTTTCCAAAACCTAGTCGAGCACATACTACTCACAAAAATACAAAAATCAAAACTGATGTTATTATCATATCATAAGCAGCTCATCATAATGAGACAGAAATATAAATAAAGAAAGTATATTCAATAATTTCCAAGCTAAAACAAGATAATATACTTTATATAGTGCACATATATCGGAATAATCCAATCTAAATTATTATGTTTGCAAACAAAAATAATTATAAACTAAGCAAGGCAGTAGCATTTGTTTATGCCAAAATTTGAACATGCTACGAACAGTACGTATATTTTCGCTCATAACAGTGTTAGGAATTATGTATTATAAATTTAAAACAGAATAATAAGAATATAATTAAAACTAACAATCTTCAAGTTTTTGATAATTGCACTCTGCGGGGTTTAGGGTTCTAGATCCATATGAGATAG
>MU190761.1:0-35619 GCA_016904865.1 Pissodes strobi | reverse complement strand
CTGAACCCCTGCAAGAATGTCGGGTATCTGATTATTACTGAACCCCTCTCCTAAATTCTTTATTTGGTGAGCTAGAAAAAAATGTTGTATATAAAAGTTGTAGGTTCCTTCAGAAACTTTTCTGCGGTGTTACTAGAAGACAATTGAACATCAGAAAAGCTTCTGAAGGAACAATTTTTTTCTAGCTCACCAAATAAATAATTTAGGAGAGGGGTTCAGTAATAATCAGATACCCGACATTCTTGCAATTTACGTGGTAACTATTATAGCTAGACCCAACAAACCTTATATTACTGAACTCGCCTTAAAGAGCTCTATCGATATACAGAAGAATATACAGGGTGTCCCATTAAAAAAAAACATTAATTTAATCTGTACAGTAGAATTTCGATGTTCAATTGTTTTTCTAGTAACACCGCAGAAAACTATATGAAAATCCTTACAACTTTTGTATTTAACATTTTTTTTATACGAGGGCAAATAATAAAGTTAAAGGGGGGTTACATTTATAACCGGACACCCTGTACAAACCATACAAAACATATAAAAACACAAACAGAAACATACAATAAAAAGAAAAAGAACATGTCCTGGCGTAAACACGTCACCAAAATCGCCAAAGCAGCAGCACAAAAGCTAGGAGCACTCTATAGACCAAAAAAATTGTATACAACTCATCAACTCTTACTGCTCTATAAGGCTCAGATAAGACTATCTCTGGAATACTGTTCCCATGTATGGACCTCGGCACCCAAACACTTGCTCAAGATATTGGACTCCATACAGACGAGAGCAGTCCGTCTTGTGGATGACCCAGAGTTGATTAAAGACCTTGATACTCTTGAACATCGAAGAAAAGTGGACCTATCTCTTTACTACCGATACTACCACGGAAGGTATTCGAATGACTTGCACTTATGATTTCACCCAGAGTTGTGCCAAACAGAAACACTCATCAGACACAAGCTGTTCATCAGCATACGATTCAGTTGCGAACACCTAGGACATCTCTGTTGCGAGATTCCTTTGTCTGGAGGACTGCCACGCCCTGGAATGGACTTCCGAGTAACGTCTTTCCCGAAAACTACAACCTACAGGGCTTCAAGTCCCACTTTTTTTTCTGGGTCATCTTCAGCAGTCTAAGTTAAACTAAGTAGTGTATTGCATTGCTTGGTACTTGCTAGGGTTGCGTATCGAAGCAAACAATTTAGCGATGCCATTTTTACGATGTTTTTTGGGAATCGATCACTATGGATGGTTGTCATGGATCTCTGTGGCTAGTGAATTTGCAAATGGCAAATTTAAAATCTAATTAGAGTGCGAAGTTAACATATTTTATGGGTTTTCTTTTAATATATTATGATCTATGATTCATCTATACAGGATTATGTAAACATGTAACAAAACAGGAATATTCAAACATCTTATTGCATCTGACCGCTACAGGTCTTATATATTGTGTCTTTCAAAAAGTTCGCATCATATGGTAAACTTTTTTATTATTGATTGCACAGAAAATTTTATTCTTGATAAAAGTTGATGCTTGGAAAAACTAATTCCTACAATGCCAAATTAAGGATAAATTATACAGGGTATTTAAAAAATACAAAAATTAAGCCAAAAAAAAACAAAAATTTTGGAATATGGGATAATCTTTTGCAGAAAAAATAGAGCTCCTATTAAGATAAAAATAATAGTCAAATACCATATTTTCCAAAAGTACATCGTTGCTGAAAAAATTAAGGACAAAATTAGGAAAAAGAGTTTTTTTTTTTAATTATTGTCATGAGTTTTCTCCGCAACAGTGCACTTTTCGAAAAAATGGTCTTCAACTTTTATTTTTGTCTTAATAGGAACTTATTTTTTCTGAGCAAGGTTTTCCGATATTCCAAAAATTTTGTTTTTGTAACTTTAATTTTTGTATTTTTTGAGTACCCTGTATAACTTTAACTTTTGGAATTGTCAAAATTAGTCCTTTTCCAAGCTTTAACTTTTATCAATAATAAAATTTTCTGTGAAATCAATAATAAAAAAGTTTCCCATATGATGCGAACTTTTTGAAAGACACTATATAAAATCAAAAAACATGACTCCCCAAGATGCGAAATTATAGCTCCTTCGCACACTTACATTTAACCGAGACAATGATAACGTCACTGCTGATATTTAAATATCACTTAAAAGAAACTGACAATAATACCTATCTCCCTTATTTTCAGTTCCTAAAGTATGTTGTAGACGTACCAGAATTGACTGATTACACCTTTTGCATATGGGTTCGAAGCAATAATTTAACATATAACCATCCATTACTGTCATATTCAAGTAAGTATATAAAAACATATTAGTAAAACACTTTATGGACTCCTTAAAAATAAGATTTACTTTTATTGAGGTTTTATCTAGTTAGAATTGGTAATGGTAGAAAATATCAGGTATTCAGTCATGTTTTATCATAAAAATATGAAATAAAACTACAATTTAAAACATTTATATGTCAGGTACTATCCCTTAAAAATAGGTACATTTACTGACATAGGCTAATAACGTTTAATATAATTCACGAACATTCAACAAAGGTATCTTTTCGTGCTTCGAAGATGCCTCTTGTCAAGTCAGAGCTAATACCGTAGAATGAAATTCTGTGCACAAAGGACTGATTGTACCTCAGAAACATGAAATCTGACTAAATCTGCGTAAACCAAACTAATTCGAACCTTTTAATTTTGGAGATGAATATATCAATATATTTATTGGGCGGCATTTACGACAGCATTATATAAAGATGGCGATGCAGGTACAATTACGAACCATACAAATATAAGCTCCTATTTCAGGGGGATGAAATGGTGTTTGTAGCATCAAGTTTGGTCGATTTAGATGAAACTGGCCGATGGTATGAATAATTTCCACAAAGCCAGATATTACAAGGAGACTTAGAAGACTTAGGATCAGATGGAAGGTTAGTGTTAGCTTCAGATAGACCCCATAGAGAAGCAATTTTGTAATAGGTGTGACCCGCAAACGGCTTTTTAGCTAAAGATGAGTATGATAAATCTATCGAGACAATTAAATTAAGGCCCCGCACATAATTACTGATTATTTAATTTCTTGAAGTGACGCGATGGTGCAACTTTATGCAAGCCCGCCTTTTTGTCGATTGATCAAACTGATCTTCATTTTGTAACATGTAACTGCAAATGGATACGGACAAATATCGTGAGAACATTATCGATACGGAATATTTAAATAAGAAGATTAATGCATTCAAGGAGCCCAAAAGGCCACAAACAAAATTATAGATGCTGTGAAAAAAGCCTTTAGTCAAACGCTGTAAGCTAAATCTTTAACCAATTATTATTAACGATAGGACTTCCGTAACAATTAGCTTATTAAATCCAATTAGTAGATTTTTTTGGAAAACAGTAAAAACCAGTTACAGGATATAAGTATTACACAAACTTTCGTAGTATAGTTTATAACCGAAGAAATTCAGCACAAATATTTTCCAGCATCGGTATATTTTTTAGGCAAGATAAGTTGAAAAGTCTAGATACAAAAATTGCCCTAATTTTGTTTTATTTTCAACTTGTCTTAATGTTCGTTGAATATAGTTCACTATTGGAGGCAGTACTATTATGAGTAGCAATAATGTTCTACTTTAAGGAATACATAATATATTTTCCTTTCAAAAGTAAAACGTTTTGAGCTCATTTCTTTTACTGTCATTTGATTTTAGTGAGTTTCAGAGATTCCTATATGCAAAAATCAAAATAAAATTAGAATTTAGATGACTAACAGTGTCAGTTGCAGCTTGGATGGAGAAACTTGTCTATACTTCATTGTCTGGAAATGAGTTGATGTCAACCTATCAATCAATCGATAACTTGGTCATTTCGATCTTTTCAAGGCAAAAAATGCCATAATTATCTTTTATTTTTCCATAAATGCATGCCAAGCCTTTCAAACGGATGAGCAAATCTCATCAGTGGAAAATGTATCTGCTGTGACGTCCAAACAACACTCATAGACATAGAAGCACATCTCGGACGTAATATGATTAGTAAGCCGTAATTCTCTCTGATGCAGCAACAATCAGTAAATCTGCCAAAGAAACCCAAAGATGGAGCCTAACATATACCGAGGGCACACAATCAACTATACTTATCTGATGAAGTTATTCTCGAGTACGATTTCGCCAAAAAGACAAATCAGATTCCTAGTGCTAAATTGAATAAGTTTAACTTTCTCATATTAATTTTTTTAAGCCTAAACAAACCTCTGCTTCAGTTTTGATAATATTCCCATGAATGAGGTTTAATTTTTGTAATTTTAGTATATGCAATGATATTGCAGTCTTAAATTATATATAGGGTTTTAGCAGTTTTCGAATATGGAAATGGTATTTAAGTTTAAAGGATATCACTGGTTTATAAGACTGATGTGTTATTCATATCTAATAAAGCACATTATATATATTCACTGTTGTATTGAATTTTAGAAACTGCTAGAAAACATAAATTATAGAAATGCATGATAAAAAAAATCGTATAGAACAACGCATTTTAGTCGTTTTAATTCCCTAGAAGCTTTTATGTTTTAACATGAAAATTAAATATTTAACTGGAGAAGCCACTTACAGAAATCGTCCTGTAGAATCAGTAAGACTACTTTCATTTCTCAATCTGCAAGCTATAGAATTGAACCAAATAGACAATAAATGGGCAGATACCATGAAAGTCAAAGTCAGCCAGCCATTGAAATAATAGTCGGCGATAGTAAAACCTTAATATTAGTGACATATCTAACTAGCAATATTTATATCTTAATTCTAGTCTTCAATATTAATTGGACAAATTACTTTCTATGACTAGAAGAAGATAATTGCGTTAGTTGTTATTGTGAAGTTAACCATGCATGGTTATGTTCTGCATTTTTTTTCTTATGTTTATTTGTATATGTGTATTTTTTTAAATATGTACAAGAAAATTATCCACGAATCCCGAACTATGTGTCCTTAAGCCATAACATTAGAAAAGGCATGTTGTTTTGAAGTTTCAAATTTAAAAAATTGTTTGGCTTCTTCTTATAAATTAATATTAATATCAGTGTGAAGAAAAATCTATTTTATATATGATTTAAAATGAATAAACTAATAATAGAAAATAATTCAAGTGATGAATAACAAATAATACTAGATCAAAACAATTAATTTGATGATTTATATAAAACGACAATGTAAACATATTGGCCAAAAGAATTAGAAGCTCCAAGTGCGGAATACATTAAACTGCTAAACGAAGCAAACATTTAAGCAATTTCAAAAAATACCTTTTGTTAGGCAAATATCTATAAGAGTGCGCTATCAAAATGTAAAAAAGTCAGTGACGTACATACTCTTTGATGAGAATTATTGAAGTGCCCGCTCGTGCACAGTGAATCTGTCCACAAATTTTTATAGCTAAAGTATGTACTATTTTAAGTACTTTTCATAACTCTAATTTCATTAAAATTACTAGAGCCGTTTCAGAAATATTTTGAAACAGCTTAAAACAATAATTAGTACTTCTAACACCTTGTATCTTTGAAACCAAGCATCTGATAGAAACAATTTGTCTTATTTATGGCTACGAAACCAAGCATATTGATAGAAACCATTTGTCTTATTTATGGCTATGAGCGATAGTACATTTTTTGAAACACCCTTCATATATAATTTTTTTTATTTATATGGTTTAATAACAGTGCCAATATTCATATCATTACTTCCTTCAAAAACAACAGGGCATAATTTTTTCCTTCAAAAGCATATGATTGTTTTTTGCCTATCTGACCTACCTCTATTCTTATTTTTGTTTTTAAAAAATTTCGATTAAAAAATTACAATCTTATTCTTTAGAGGATGAAGAAGAACGATTAATAAGGTTCTGGATATCGCCTCTCGGAACTCAGGTGAACTTGGAAATCTTAGGAGTACCGATTTTCAGTATTACAGTACATATAATTGAAAATAAGTGGTATCACATCTGCCAGTCTTGGTCTTCACTTCAAGGAGCATGGAGTTTCTATTTGAATGGGAAGCTGAAAGCCAGCGGATTCGCGCCAAAAGTAAGTTTTATTATTAGCGAGCTTCTTCATAATCATTCACCCTAATCTGTATATTTTTGCAATTTATTTTTTATTGCATAAATAAGATAAATACCCTCAAAATGTTGGGCGATATATGTAATAATTTACTTAATGATATTAGAGAAGTATTTTGGAGGATTTTTAAGAAAGTTGCAAGAACAATAAAGAACGTGATATTATACGTACAAAATTATACTAACAATTCTACGACGAACAGCTTCAGATATACTTACAGGAACCGTTGCCATTTTAATAACCTCAATGGTCATCTCACCTAATTCTCTGATGTGCTTACCTGTAAAAAAATACATACATGTAAATTATAAATTAATCCAAATGTGGAGAATGTTAAGTAAAAAATGACAGACTTAAAGAACTCTTTTCATAGCGTAGCCACACTAACAAAAATTAACTAACTAGATTAATAATGAATTTTGTTTTCTTTCTGTCCTACTATTATACATCGAAATTTGGGAAAGGATCATAGAAAATTACATTTCAGACGTACACTAAAATATACGCCATATAATAATATAATGACCAATTTTTTTAACATTTAATTAACAGATAATTTGGAAATAATAAAAATTGTCATAAAATATATAATAATGCGTCTCGGGAATAGCAACATATATAACTATAGATAACTATATACATAGCAAAACCTTCCTTGTAGTTTCGTAAGTTTGTGACACTAAAATATCATTGAGCGTACCATCCAATAAGGGCAAAACTAATGTATAAGTACAAAAAATATATAAATATATTGTCTCGTGTAAATATTAACTTGTGCCTTGCCCCTATTTTTAATTTTGTAAAAAATTACATAATAATTTAAATCTAAAAAGTGTTCAGATATGTACACGGCCATTCTTTATTTTTGCTTACCCATCTACGGGGTTTCATGCAAGAGAAGAAAAAAAATTATACAAAAGTTCCATAGCTTCATCCATTTTATTTAGACCTGGAAAAAATATATGCGCATCGCAGAGTGGAAAAACAATCGATAGCTTAATTTTTTTAAATCGTACACCCTTGCCAGTATGAAAGATCTCTTTTCCCTGGTTTCAAAAATATATTGGTTGTTGATATTTAGATAAGACGTTTGTGAATTAATTTGGCTTAAAATGTTGATAAATTGAATTGATGATAATCGAGTTGGTCAGGTGTTTCGCGCACTTCAATGTGACATGTGTCGATTGCGTCGTTTTACTCTAAATTGGAACATTCAACAAGGAAAATGGGTTATTCGGAGAGAACATCTGCCGTCAAAATATCTATAAAACAGGGAGCTCTCGGCCACATGTCTGCGGTGTAAGAGACTATCCAAATCCCGGGTTAACTCCGGGTCGCCGACGGGACGCACAGCTCCAGCGTTGCCAACAAAAAATTAAAAATTGTATCAGATTTGAATTGAAATTGTACAAGATTCAGCATTTCTGTACAAAATTTATATTATAAAAGGTTTTTTTTTAATATTCTTTGCTATTTTTTAAAATTTATCGTCATTACCGTATAGTAGGGTCCAACTGTTTCTTTGACCAGAAAGCCAGAACCCAGAACATGCAATTGCAAAGCGAAACACATTTCAAACAAGTCGGGCATACACAACCAGCGGAATAACAACGGAAGCGCCATCTGTGAAAGTATGTCATAACCCGGCAACTACTAGCACTATGATGTATGCTTCTGCGTGGATCGTGTCGATTTTAGACGAAGAAAGCTGTTCGAGAAGCGATAGAGTTCGCCCTCACCCTCACCTGTGTTTGACATACTATATTACATAACGAGAATGGCAAGTAGCTTCGGCACTCATCAAATATTTTAATAGTAATTTTCCAGTGATAAAACATGACTAGTGGCGTCTAAACTGACTTGTTCTTTGGCCGATAGCCCCCAGCCGTAAGAATACAATGTTTTCAATTGTGTAGACCCAAAGGATGCCATTGTTTTTAATGTTGTTGTTACTCCTGGCTTGCGAATCACAGCCACTTGTTCTCCACCCACTTCATAGCGAATTTCATTGAACATGAAAGCGAGGGCATTATTAGACAAGCAACACGGTTTTGTGGCCGGCACTTGGTGTAAATGTACCTTCAATGTAAATATAACTTTCTGATATATCCAAAATTAGGTCATGAAAGTGTACAGGTATGCGAATTTCATCGGAATTTTTAAATGTCGGTGATCCATATGGTTTGTAGGTATGCTCTTAAAAACTGTCAAGGACAGGTTCGTCGAAAACTTCAATCTTTTCACTTGAAGACAACATCATACCCGCAATATTAGACCCAAGGATTTCAGGAACCTCTGGTCATCTCTGCTGATACTACGTCTAGTCGATTTGACATCTGATTCGTCGCGGACGATGTATTTTACTTTTATTTAGAATCTTGATAGATTTTGGTTCAATTCGATTGTAACATAAACCCATTTTGAAAACTATTTATGTAAATTTCCTCAATTCTAGTTTATTAGAAATTAGAAAGACTGTACGAGCGAGCGCAACAAGCGAGGATTGTAATCTTTCTCGTTTGTAATAAGCAAATTACCATTCAAGTACTATACTTTTTTTACGACTATTTTTAAAATACCGGGTGGTGCGATGTTGTTTAAGTTTTAGTATTTTTTTCTTGATCTCGACCGTGAAATATTTAGTAGATACAAAAATGTACAGATGTATAGATTGTGTCAGAATGTACAAGATCTGTACAATTGTACCAAATCTGGCAACGCTGAACACTGCATTGCAAAGCGAAACACATTTTAACCAAGAGAGGTATATGCAACCGGCGGAATAAAAACGGAAGCGCCATCTATGAAAGTATGTCATAACCCGACAACTACTAGCAAATGATTAAGATCCTTTACAGCCATACGCCACTATGCTATATTCTGATTGGTGGATTAACGTCACTTTCACTTTATCTACGGTCGAGTCAATTTGTTCTAGCAGGTCTAGATGGTCTAGTGGTTAAGAGTTAACAGTACTTTAAAGTGACGTCAACCCATCAATCAGAAGCGTCTAATATAGCATAGTGGCGTAGGACCGTAAAGGATCGTATTATGCTTTTGCGTGGATCGTATAGATTAAGTTTTAGTATTTTTTCCTTGATCTCGACCATGAAATATTTGGCAGATACCGCAATAACTAAAATGTGCCAGAATTTTAAAATATATACAGATGTACAGATTGTGTCATATTGTACCAGATCTGTACAATTGTACCAACTCTGGCAACGCTGCACAGCTCTCTTCTGAATCGAATCCAGCGGCCTTAGGCAAGGCGCGCACTGAAGTGATCAGCAAATGACGTGGCAGTGGCGTGGTGACCAAGTGGCAGATAGAATCACTAAAGCATATGTAAACAAATGAAGACGCGCGCATCAAAATGAGGTAGCGGTCAAGTGGTATTTTGCAGGTGGCGTGATGTCAGTCTGGTGCCACTTATCTCGAACAAGTTTAATTTTCGACTGGCAAGAGGCTGGTAACGACGAGAGTTTTGCATTGTAACTGTATTTTTGTTTACCCGGATCTGAAGTGAATTAACGTGAAATTATATATGAAAAACTAAAAACATGCGAGACGGCCAAAAATTCAACATAAAATTTGTAACCCTTGTAGAGGCATATCGCTGTCTGTATGACAATACGCGGTAGGATAATCATATGAGCCATTTGTTCGAAAGACGTTGGAAAGTAATAACAAATTTGGTATATTCAAAACAATATTTTTTATTTTTTTGATTCTCCAGTGTTTTCATACCTATTGTTTGTAGGACAAAATTGAAAAATATTTGTTTTTTTTTAGACACTGTATATCTAACTAAAATATTAATACTTTTGTCTTCATAAACAAAATCTTTTTGGCCTTAAATGTCCACTGTGAGGAAAAAATGCAGAATTTCTCCCCTGTAGCAATTGCTGGATTGGTAGCTCTTCTTTGATTTTAGAGTTTCAGATCACGTTGCTGTTCTTCATTTTCTACTTCTATGTCACCATCGCATCCTTTCTTTCCTCGTGGGCGCGAAAACACACCTTCCACCTTTTTTAATAAAAGTATGCAGTACACATACTGCTTGAACAATTGAGTCCACTGTATTATATTAACAGCAATTATTGTTAGTAAAAATCTGAACCTGGATGACATAATTTCAAACGAGCACTCAACTGATTTGCGAAGTCTTGACAACCTACCATTGAACACCCTCTTTTTATTTGTTGAGCCTCTTTTAGGGTAGGGCTTCCATACTACACATCAATGGAAAAACCTTCGTCTGCAGCAAAATAAAATGGAAAATTTGTGTCTTCTCCCGGTAACGGAGATGGGTCTGGTAAGTCTAGAAGGCCGTTGACTAATTTATTTCCAAAATTACTTTCTTTTAATGCCCCCCCGTCACTGTTTCGGCCATACTCACCTACATCAATTGTCAAGAAACATCCATCTGCATCTGATACAGCCATCAAAACAATGGAAAGATACCCTTTCAAATTATTAATAAATTGGAAATTGGTGGACGTTTGATCATAATGTGTTTCCCGTCTATATTCCCCACGCAATTTAGCTAGGTTCCATAGTTCTTAGTGTCTTCCAGCTGACTGTAACCATGATTCTTCGGTAGGGTTAGGAAGGTAAGCTGGTTGCAGAACTTTCCAAATTACTTCTGAAGTTGTCGCAATTATTTCCCTAATGGTAGTATGAAGTAGCGTCTTCCGACAGCGATCTGTTTTGACCTTTTCTGTTCGGTTCCACGACGCGACCCGACGTTGGCCGAATCGGCAGAATTACCCATGTCTTCGCGATACACTGGATTGTTTCCAACCGTCTGATAGGTCAGTGTTTAGATCGTGTGTTTGTGATGCGAAGGTTGCTGGTTCGATCCCCGTCAGTGCCAAGCTATGTTTTTAATTCTTTTTTAGGTTATGTTTGTAAAAAGTTTTTTTTCTTGACTTTGGGTATACCTTGGGTTAGTTTTGGTTAGTTCTTATTCCTTGAGCGAGCGGAGGGCCATGCGAAATAACTTAATTATTGCCGACATTCGGCGTGTCGCCGAAGGTCACCAGAAAAGTTGAAAACAGACCGCTGTCTGAAGACGCTAGTGCAGTATGACCTCTCAAAAAATAACATGATAGTGCCTTTACTGCCTTTAGATTGCAGCCGGTTGCGAAATACCTGAAAAGAAGAACAATAATCAAGTAACTTATTTTCCCTACTCGCGTGCTGTAAAGTACAGATTCATTGTCTATTATTATTACTCATTTGCATGCCGTAACCGCACTTGGTGCTGTCCAAGTTTAAATCCCTTTTATAAACGTTAAAAAACCCAAATTTTTTATTTTTCTGCCAGAGAGGATGAACTCAATAGTATTTCTCCTTCTTCTCCTAATTTTTAGCATTTAGGTTAGCAAGTTGTACAAAAAAGAGCATCTTCATCCTCTGAGGTCGACATGAATTATGAATCGGTGACACCATACGTTGTTGGTTACTGCAGTGCGCACTAAATCACTTTCATACCACTTCGCCGCTATGCATCGCCACGCCAAATGTTCATTATCCCTATGCTTCGCATCGTTCCAATACCTCACCACTACCACACAGACCATACTACTTCAATGCGCACCTTGCCTTACATGCGGGTGGCATATGCCCGTACCACGCCAGTCCCACGCCACCACCACGCACCCGTTCTGTGTGAATTGCGCCTATAGGGGGTGCTTAGGTGCGGCATCCCAGATGTGTGAACAACATTGCAAGCACGGTCTTATTTGCGCTTTGTAGAGCAAGAGCAGTTGCAGAGTTTTTTTTTTGTTGCGAAACAGCGGACCAAGCTTCTGCGAGGCTTTAGCAACGCAATCATGCCAGGACATATTTCTGTTGACCGAGACACCCAGTAGATCGATCTAACCATAATAATATTGGGGCCCGTCGTATTGGCATTCTTGGTAAACGTGGCTACTTGGGTGCTTGCTCCATTGAACTGGACCAAATTTCTGTCGCCCCAAGTTCGAACTTTCTCCAGATTTGGATTAATTGTTGTAATCTGCTCCTGTCTGCGGTGATAAGTCCCAATCGCTCATAAATTCTGATCTAAGTTGGGAGTACCAGGATTATTGGTTTCCATCAGCAGGTCATTAATATAGGTGAGTAATAGAGTTGGTGAAAGTATTGCGTCCTGAGGCACGTCCGCATTAATGATGAATGTGTCTGAGATGTGTCCATCAACTGCAACGTGCAGAGATCGGTTCCTAAGGAAACTGGCAAGCCAGTTGTAGAGAGGCGCTGTCAGTCCGAACGACGGCAGTTTGTTGAGTAATCCGTCATGCCAAATTCTATCGAATGCCTTGAAAATAAATATCCAACTCAATCGCCCCAGATTCTCCGTGGTTTTCAATTGCCCTACTTCATATATGAGTGACATAGGCCAATATATCTTCTGTCGATCTCTCTTTGGTTATCGCTAATTATTCTGTTGGTTTCGAGGTACTTGAGTAGTTGCTGATTGACTACACGTTCCGTGCCTTTTGAAATTATTGAAAGCAAGGCAATTGGGCGATAGTTTAAAGGTGTGGTTTTCTTGCCTTTTTTTGGAACAGGTTGCACTCGACTTTCCCAGAAGAAGGGTAAATCCCTTTTCGCTAAGACAGATAAGAAAGTCTGGAAAAAATGGGTGTTAGTTCAGTGGCGCAATTTTTAACACGATGGCAAGTAATCCATCCGGTCCTGATACCTTTGGCGTATCTAGTTCCTTAAGGATTTTACGAATATCACGGTGATGAAACTTAACTTCTGCCATGGTAGTGTTGATGACGGTAACTTGATGGAAGTTAGGATGTATGCTTCCATTCCTGAGGTGATTACTTGCGTAATATTTTCGCAGGAGACTGACGTGTCAGTTCACAAACCGTTGTAATAAATTTGTGGTAGGAAGTACCTACAGGACCAACTGTAATTGTATACTGGTCAGGATTTGTAGTGTCTTTCTGAGGTCCGAGTTGGTTCGTCTACAAGTTGAGTAAGTCCGCAGTTGATGGCAAATGCTTCAGCTTATCTATCTTCGTTGTCGGTCTTGTTGTGATGTTTGAGCCAGTTGGTGTTGTGAGCATTGACATCAACCAGAACGATTATTTCTGAATTGGGGTGGTCGACTTGCATTGAAGCACAAGTGGTAGCTTGTGTTGTAAAAAAGCTTTTGTAACTTGGTTAATCCCTTGGCGATGAACTTGAGCCACATGACGTCAAAGTCGTTCGGTTCGAGCGTTTCCTCGCGGTGACAAAAAGGGTCGCTTTGGACAAAAAGGCATATTCCAAACTTATGTCTAAATCGGGGGTAGAAGGAGAGAGGTAGTTCACTGTTGTTGTTGCAGAGCATACTTGTGTGTCTGTAAGGGCTAGTATGTGTGGTATATTTGCTTGCTAAACAAATATTTATGATAATGAAAGTGAAGCAAATAACTATATGTTTTCTATATATCCACCATGATTTCTGACACATTTTCTAATATTTTCTCCATTTTTTGGGGGATCGGATTCGAAATAAAATGTGGATGATTTCTATTGAGCATAAATATTTTTTGCTCAATTCGTTGTCGCAACACTGGTATATTTTGAGGTGTGTCATAATAAAAATCAGCTTGTCAGGGCTCTTAGCCGGCCACTGGATTGTGTCGTGTATGCGTATCTAATGGTCATATCTACCATTTAGGTATTCAGTAACTTGAAAGGTATTATAGGGTGGCTCTTATCCGTCTTACATTAAATCCCGTAGGTGTAGGTGGGTAGGCACATATTAAAAATGGCTCTATACCTATAGGTAAATACTAACAGGAATAACTTGGATTTATTTACAGAGTATCCAATAATTTTTTCATATTTTTATCGAAAATAATCAATTTAGAATTATGGCACTGATTTTTTTTAACGTTTTTTTGCATGAATTCAAGATACTACCACTGAGGAATAGGAGAATAATTTCTGACTTAACTATGCTATTTAGAATACTGAAGGAGCTTGCATTTGCTCCATATATTTATGAACAAATAAAATTTAATATTCACAACAGAGCCCTTCGTTTTAATGAGCTGTTTTCAGTGCCAATTAAAAATACAAACTACGGCCAAAACTCGTCAATATGTAGAATGATTAAACCTTTTAACACTTGCTGAAGTAACACTGATTATTTTGAATGGATTGTCGATACTTATAAGTTCAGAATTAAGTCACGTTTTCTTAGTAACCTGTAGATTATGGATCAAATAGGCTAAAATAAGTGTGTTTTCTGTTTTTATGAAGAATGTAGGACCGTTATTACCCATTTAAAAACGACATTGAACTAAGGGTGCTTTGGTGGACTATAGCCTGTTTGTACAGGGTTATCCAACGAGGACTAGACAAGGCGATTTTTTGACTTTCCCTGTACCTACTTTTATAAAAAAACTGAAATAGCCATCTTATGTAATCTTCTCCCGCGAATTCGGATATGTTCAACAAAAAACAATTGAACATCAAATAAAAGTGCTAGGGGTCACTTTGATATTTTTTTAAATGGAACACCCTGAATATTACTACATTTTTGGACTCTCTAGAAAAATCTAAACACATTTTGTGTATAATATCCTATACCTATCTTTAGCTGTTTACCAAATATTGACAGTTGAAAGTCGGGTATTTTGACACTTTGACAGGCTCTAAAATCTAAACCGCACAAGATCAAAGGAAACGGTTTGCACATTCCTATCTTAAGTTTTCATAAACTATCGAATGACAGTATCTTCGAATTTAACCTGCGGATAAAATTAACCGGAACTTTTAAACCTCCGGTTAAATTCAAAGTTACTATCATTCGATAGCTTATGAAAACCCAAGATAGGAATGTGCAAACCGTTTTCTTTGATCTCGTGCGGTTTAGATTTTAGAGCCTGTCAAAGTGTCAAAATGCCCGACTTTCAACTGTCAATATTTGGTAAACAGTTAAAGATAGGTATAGGATATTATACACAAAATGTGTTTAGATTTGTCTAGAGAGTCCAAAAATGTAGTAATATACAGGGTGTTCCATTTAAAAAAAATAACAAAGTGACCACTAGCACTTTTATTTGATGTTCAATTGTTTTTTGCTGAACATATCCGAATTCGCGGAAGAAAATTACATAAGATGGCTATTTCAGTTTTTTTTTTTTATAAAAGTACAGGGAAAGTCAACAAATCGCCTTGTCTAGTCCTCGTTGGATAACCCTGTACCTTTATTCTTTTTTCCGATTTTCGAATAAAATAAATGACTATTCCGTTGTTAGTTTTGAAGAAAGTGCCCTTATTGTACTTCCATATATGACACTCCAGGAAGACATTAAGTTTTAATATTACTTTTTCTTGTATTTATTTGCGCGTAATTTTAATTAGTATTCTACTGGGAAAACAATTTGTTTTAAAGCGTTTATCTTTTTTTCTTTATTTAATAATAAGTACGTATTTTGATTTCAGCTGAAAAAAGTGGTAATAAGCTCCGGAGGTGATCTAGTAGTAGGCCAAGAATATACGGATTTTGATAAGGGCCTGGATGATGGTATTGAAGGTGACATATCAGGGTTCAACTTTGTTTTGGCCTCAACAATCCCCAATACCAATGCAAACAAAATCCCAACAAATAATGTACTTAAGAGAGAAATTAAATCTCAAAAGCCACTCTTTGATGATCCATTTTTTGCGAATATTAACAAGTTCCGCAAAATCATTAATTCAAACAGTGGAGAAAGGGAAAAAGCCCATACCAGACGTCAAATATGGGATGAAAGCTTGGAATATTTTTCAAAGCGCAAAATAGTATCTCCTCTACCGCTTGATATTCAACAGGAAGCTCCATATGCTTTTCAAAATAAGCAAAGAGAAGCACCCCAACTTGAGCAAAGGCGAATCTTTGCATACGAACCTCAGCTGGATCAACAGTTTCATCAACAGCATGCTCCAGAGCCTTTAATGAGTAAAGGGCTATCATTTTTGGACTATGTCCACAAACCTTTAGGGTTACTTTTGGTAGAATTAAGTAGCAACTGTGGATACTTGAGGGGAGCCCCATTAAGTGGAAAGGGTGTACTAGTTAGTTGGACAAAAACCGATGTCAGAGTTTTTGGTGGTGCCATATTAAAGACTGTTCCGCCATTTTGTGTGAAATGAGAATGAATGTGATAGAATTAATAAGG
This sequence comes from Pissodes strobi, assembly GCA_016904865.1. Classification (NCBI taxonomy): domain Eukaryota; kingdom Metazoa; phylum Arthropoda; class Insecta; order Coleoptera; family Curculionidae; genus Pissodes; species Pissodes strobi. Next base: position 19,297 of record MU190761.1, on the reverse strand, counting down.
TTAAAGTTTTATAAGCAGGCTTATTTGCGATCTTTTCAGTTATGTTTTTTTGCTGACTTTTGTGCTAGGATTTAAGTAATATATGTAAGCAGATACAGAAACATGGCAAAAATATATAACTAGAGCTAGACTACTCAGTAATAAACTAAAAGTTAACATTAATTCGAATCAAAATAATGCTAATACGGAGTAATGAAATATCCGACAAATTGAATGTGGAATGGTCCTAGTGATTAACCGAATCTCAAATTACAGATTCATCTCTCAGCTCGTAATAACGCTATTGCCAAACTGTTCTGCCACTTCTACTATTTTCATTCAATGTTAGAGCCCATCCCATACTAAGCTTAAACGAAAACGTCAATAGTAAATCTACCCAATACTCATCTTTCACAATTTCATTCAATAATTCCCGACGTAACGTCTGGGAATCCAGACGAGAGCCTGAACTACTCATTTATAGGACACCAATATACCTCTAATATAGTATGTATAGTATTTTCCCATTTGTTAAGATTTGTAATATTAGGTACCTACTTAGCATATTCTATTCATGCAAACTCGTATGTTTTACAGCGCATTAAAACAAAAACAGATTTATTGTTGACTTTTGTCATTTAATTTTCATCGCAGTTTTCTTATAAGATATAAAACCCGGAGCAAAATTGTATATTAACCCTCAACTACGATCCTCCTAATAGTAATTCATTACAGATGTCCAATTTGACCCACTTCTTTATGTTGATAATAAAAGGCAGTTTGAACAAAAGAAACCAATGTATTGACAAAAACTATTAAATAAACATTATTAAACAAAGTTTGTAGCAAAACATATCCTAAACACACTTTGGGCAGATCTTTTTGAACATTGCTGGCAAGCCGTCTTTTTTTCAGTGGTCATAAAGCACAATCTGAACCTTTTAAACCAGGAAATATTTTCATTGTAAATTCTTGTTTTTCCTTTGGTTAGGTGACCCTGATTCCATTTACTTTTATCTTTACCTTACCATGTGCTTGTTATTCATAAACATTTTAATTCTTAATGATGACTCTCACTGACCAAGTTATTCATCATTTGGTTACTACTTGGTTTCGCTATCATTGTAGTGCTCAATATATTTTTAGAGTTACTTTCGTCCTTATGCTTTCGTCTCCTTTGTCAAAAATAAGGGCACATGCAATAAGTTTATCGTCAAAACGTTTATTTTGCTGGTTGATGGTTCATTTGAAGTAATTATATTTTCATCAGGTTCATTTATAGGTTCCAGGTTTTCCCAAAAATAATTTTAATTAACTATTTGCAATAATTTGGTATCAGACAGTATTATTTCTATTATATTCTGAAAATACAACAGAGTATATGTTAAACACAAGCATATTAAATATGCTTTGTCCACATAAGTAATTAAATAATAAAAAATCATTAAGGTATAAAGGTGTCATAATAGATAATAGTAATGCCAAATTTGGTAGTGTGTTTTCTCCATCCAAAGGATCCGGCAATATTTAAATGGAAATTGGTTACCCGTGATATTTAGATGAAATTTCGGTATGTTATTAGGGATGTCCTAGGCATAATTTTTTACTTTGGACACAACTCTAAACATATGACAGGTGCGCTGGTGTTAGCTGTCAAAAATTGGAATCTAATATCTAAAAACCAGACTAACTATGACATACCTTGATGATCGAGATATCGATTTCTACTAGGTCGACCAAGGTAAATCGAAAAAATGTCAACCATTTTGATACCTGTCAAAAACCTGCTAAACGACATCACTTATTTTTGTTCGGTTTTCGGTATTTAACGATATTTTATGATTTTGACTTGTATGAAAATTGTGAGTTCAAAAAATAATACAATGACGGAACTGTCAGAACCTGTCATTTATTTTAATAGAAAAAGAGACTTAAATCTGTTTCTTTTTCATTTTAAGGTAGTTTATTTATGATAAAACATGGAAAAGCTTTATAGAGGTTTCAGATTTTATTTTTTGGGTTAGATTGCGTATATTATTTGGGTCTAATATTTATTTAATAAAAGTCTCCAGCTTACCTTTTTTACTCAATAGATTATGATTATGTTTAAAACAATAATTAGAAGTGTATAAGTTATAAGAGAACATAATTCTTATTAAGTTCACTAAAACAGTATTTGGTAATTACAAGCAGACCATGAAGGGTATGACTGACTTAAAAGTTAATCTTACGTCCTTTGGAAAACCGAAAACATGAACTTTAGGCCCATTACAGCCTTTTTGAGGCATAATTATACTTAATATCACTTACCTAAAAACTAGTCGAAACCGAGAGAAAAACATAGAAATATACACGAACAAAAACTTATAAAGCTGTGCTGTAACAATAAGTGGGTATTGGCTGTAAACAAGCTGGCCGAGCGGCGCAAAAGCAACAGATCTCTAAGTCTTACGTATTTAAAAACATGCCTAACAATATAAGTTGTATACCTAAACAAAGAAATATTAGGTACAAGTTTCACGCACTTAAAAGCACATAAATTCAGAAAAATGCAAGTAAATAATACTAATAGGTGCAGCCATTATTGTCAAATTCTCAAACTAATCGTTTGATACACAATACATCGAAGACGGCGAGTTGGAACTCGGAATACCAGTCGTTTAGGGTGACAATCAACGCTAAATACGGAAGTACGCACGATTAAATAATCAATACTTCTACAGGGCTCCCATTCAATGGGATTTTTATGATAAAAGTACGCCTTTCTGTAGGAGGTATTGGTGAAACACGAGATCTCGCATGACTGAATGCTTTAGGTCATTTTGACCCACTAGTCAAGGGTAAAAAGAATTCACATTTTCACGCTGAATAGAACTCTTCTCGTTTCTACTTCAACCTACATTCGGATAAAATTTAAACTAAACTTGAATAACGTCATATATTATGAGCTAAGAAAAAATATGGAAATGGAAATTAATCACTAAAACAAGCTATGCAAGCAAACATATTAATTTGCTAAGAAACATTATATAGATGTAGGTAATGTATATTTATTGGCCTGAAAATTTGATTTTACATTTATTTCTAGAAAATATGGTTCTATCGCTAGATTAAATAGAAGGCGGTAGAATAATTTACTTATTAAATATTTATTTGATCAGTCTGTGTGTTACATCCTTTCAAATTAGTAATTTTTTGTCTTAGCACATAAACACTTAAATATTATGAGATATTTAAACACATAATGTAGATATTAGATATGTGTATAATTTCGAGTTTTGAAACATATGCTCAAATTCAGCATACATATAGTAATTTATTGTTATTATTTTGTTAAAATTTGTATTTTGTTGAATATGTATTTAACATAAGTTTTACATTATAGAAAATTCATCCATAGTGTTAGTTGCTGTAATATAGTGTAATTCTAGTCCGAGCCCTTGGATATTTTTTTGTTCAGTGTTCTTAACGTATATTTTTCAACAAAAGCTAAATTGGAAGGAGTACGAACGGCTTAACTTTATAGTGAGCAACATAGTTTTTGGTTAGAACTTTTGGTTATTTATAAAGATTTTAATAAAGTATTCTTAACAACTTTTACAATTAGCAAATGACGTCATATTTCTTTTTCTATGCAGTCTAAAGATATCAAAATTTCTTATTACGCAATCTGTAAACAAAACTTTTACTGCTTTTAATAGTATATTATTTTATATGGAGGAAAAGTAATACTTTTCATGGCGCGCTCGTGTTTAACAGCCGAACGGAGTGAGGCTGGTAATAGAGAGCAAGCCATGAAAAGTAACTTTTCCTCCAAATAAAATATGCTGTTTTTTCTTCAAATGTCGACAAAATAATGCAAAAACGTCGCTTTTTAATAGTAATAATAATTATTATTAAAGATAAGTGGGTTCGCAAGGCGACTTAGACCGGTGCAGTGTCGGTGAATAGGCTCAGTTTGTTGCTATAATAATGTCATATAAAGCTGTCAGTGGACACTGTCAACAATAATTATTTTTTTAAATTGCGTTTTCGATTGCGTTTTAATTCCGTATTGATAAGCAGTTATTGAGTAAGTTCGATTAAATAATAACCAATTTGTTCCTAAATTAGTGATTTTTAGAAATGCAGTCACAAATTGAGTGATAAATACAAATTTTAGTTTAATAAATCTTGAGTTGTTGACACTTATGTTGATGTTTGTTTGTATTGTATCTATGTTGATATGACAACACTTTTACCTCCGCCGGCGGAAAAGTGAAAAGTAAAGCTCCGGCGGAGGAAAAGCGAAACTTCACTGCCGCCTACACAGTCGAGTAATGATGGATTTACTGACGTTTGAAGAAAAAATACTTTTCACATAAACGCAGTGAACTGATAAAAATTAAAAATCTAACCAAAACAAGAACTTCTAAAACAATAATAGCTATGGTCAAGAAATTTTTGTTTTCAATTGGAAATCATTGGAACATTCTCATCAAGCCCATATCGCACTTATAGGTCCAACATGCAAAACCAGGCATGTTGCGTCATCTAATGGAGTTAACAGAACCACACGTTTAAATTTATTTGATCACGTCTGAAAAAATCTGTGGATGTTCGGTTTAGTTTTAAAATCTCGCGAGTTTTTAATATTGGTTGGAAAAGGCATATTCGTGTACAAATTCGAGAATAACCGACCTTCGTCGAATTTAATTGAAAGATAAATTTTCCCCAAATATTCGCTACTATATCAAATTTGCAGCCTCTGACCAAAACGAACTACAAGGCCTTAGTCCTTGTCGTGTGACGTCGTCGATGTAGGCCGTGCAATTTTAATCATATAAGGGGATACATACACTAATATTTATGAAAACTATCAATAATTAACTTATTTTAAAGAATGCTAGCAATATGACAGACTTCTTGACAAATCCCAGAAGTTATGTTTGACTTTTGGTTTAAAACTAGGTGTAGTATTACATGCATAATTATATGCCTGCATACTTTCAAATAAAGATTATTATTATTATTATTATTATTATTATTATTATTATTATTATTATTATACTGGGTAGTCATAACATACATAACAGCTGCTCTGCTGAATAATGGTACAATATGCCAATACGCGGACGGGCCGGAATCAAAAATTATTCGCTGATCTTCTCTACGTTTACTATTCGTTATATTACACACAGGAACGTCAAACTGGTGAGAGCAGTTTGATCACGGGGAGTGACACCCCCGCCATTCCGAGTTGCCACAGGATGTGGCCCATCAAATCTCATCGTCCTCCCCCAGGCTGGAGAACACCGAAGTACAAAGTCCGGAGCTGATTAATGACAGTTTATGAGAAGAGGAGCTGCATTGTATTAGCTGGCAGGAACGTTAAACGGGTGAAAGCAGTTTGATTACGGGCATTGACGCGTCCGACATTTCGAGTTGCCACGGGATGTGGCCTATCACATCTCATCGTTCTCCGCCAGGCTGGAGAACATCGAAGTACAAAGTCTGGAGCTGATCACTGGGGAGTGACCCAACAAACCTCATTTCTACCCATGTCAGACTAGAGACCACCAAAGAAATGAGTCTAAGGCCGATGCTTCCAGTGGAGGCGGCCCTAGGTGGTAGATGCATACGCCTACTCGCATCGTCCGGTGAAAGACCACCCCACCAGAACTGGGAAACGCTAAGTGTTTTTTCCGAATTACGTTCCGCTCCCGCGCTGGTGGTTCCGGGTTCCAAAGTAGGAATATATCGACTTGATGGTACTTCCAGGATCAAAATATCCCGGAAGTAAACTCTCCGGCCATTCGGATCTCCGGGCGCTGTGTGGCCCTGGGAGCCATTCATTCCGCATTTCACAGACAGCAAAGATACCGAACCAATATAGAATAGATTTCTGCAACATACGAGGCCTAAATACAAACATAAATTCGGTACGCCATCTACAAGCAAATAGACCACACATACTAGCCCTTACAGAAACACAAGTATGTTCAACAACAACAAAAGTAAACTACCCCTATCTTGGTTACGACTTACATACCCGATTTAGACATAAGTTCGGAATATGCCTTTTTGTCCGAAGGAACCTTTCATGTCACCGCGAGGAAACACTCGAACCGAACAACCAAGTTTAGATATTGTCTCTATCGCCCTCCGAGCGATAGAGCCTACCAAAACTGTTTTACAACACTAGCTACCACTTTTGACTCAATACAGGTCGATCACCCCAATTCAGAAATAATCGTTCTGGGAGACTTTAATGCCCACAACACCAACTGGCTCAAACATCACAACAAGACCAACAACGAAGGTAGAGAAGCTGAAGTATTTGCCATCAGCTGCGGGCTTACTAAACTTGTAGACGAATCTCAGAGAGGGGCGAATTCGCCGCCCTCCTGGATCTTTTTCTAACCACCAATCCTGACCAGTACACAATTACAGTTGGTCCGCCATTAGGTACTTCCGACCACAAACGTATTACAACGGTTTGTGAATTGCCACTTCTATAGAAGAATCCACCATTGCCTCGCAAAATCTGGCATTACAATTCTGCAAACTAGGACGATCTAGGAAAGTCCCACCTAGATTTTCCTTGGCTCGACGTCTGCTTTGGCACTGAGCATATATCCCAAATTCCATCAAGTTACCGTCAAAAGGAAAGCCCTGGTTCGACATAAGATGCGAAAGAGCTGTAGGTAGGAAACAGCAAGCCTACAAGTACTGACAGCAAAATCAGACCGCTGAAAATCGCAATTATTTTGTCGAAGCGAGAAACGAATGCAAGCGTGTGATCGACGAAACTAAAGACAACCACAATCAAAGCATTAGGAATAAACTTTTGCAATGCCCCAGTGGCTCCAGGAATTTCTGGTCGGTAGAAAAGGCAGTAAGTAACAACTTTACAAAAACGTCTCTCCCACCTTTGACAGACGAACGTGGCATCACGGCGACTACAGCCAAGGAAAAAGCAAACATGCTCGCCAAAATGTTCTCATAGCATTCTACCTTAGACGTCCCCCAAGACAAAGCTCTCCCCGCGATATCGAACATCAACAGTACCATGGCAGAAGTCAAGTTTCATCACCGTGATATTCGTAAAATTCTTATAGAACTAGATTCGCAAATGGTATCAGGACCAGACGGAATACCTGCCATCGTGTTAAAAACTGCCCCAACGAACTAACACCCGTTTTTCCAGGCTTTTTTCTCTATCTTACGGAAAAGGAATTTACTCATCTTCTTGGAAAGTCGCTCGAGTGCAACCTATTCCAAAAAAGGTAAGAAAACCACGCCCTCAAACTATCGCCCAATTGCCTTGCTTCCAATAATCTCCAAAGTCATGGAACGTATAGTCAATCAGCAACTACTCAAGTACCTCGACAACAACAGAATAATCAGCGATAAACGGCTTTCGTAAAGAGAGATCGACAGGAGATATATTGACATATGTCACTCATATATGGAGTAAGGCAATTGAGAACTACGGAGAGTCTCGAGGGATTGCGCTGGATATTTCAAAGGCATTCGACAGAGTTTGGCATGACGGACTGCTGAACAAACTGTCGTCCTTCGGACTGCCAACCTCTCTCTGAAGCTGGCTTACCAGTTTTCTTAAAAATCGATCTCTGCACGTTGCAGTTGATGGACACATCTCAGACACATTTACCATTAACACGGGCCTGCCTCAGGGCGCAATACTTTCACCAGCTCTGTTCCTCATCTATATTAATGACCTGCAGGTCGAAACGAATAAACGTGTTTACAGTTTGGCAGGTGACAGTAACCTTGTCGTCCACTTTTACCAGCGACTGAGGCTTATCACCGCAGACAGGAGCAGATTACAGCAATTAATCAAGATCTGAAGAAAGTTCAAACTTGGGGAGACAGAAATTTGGTCCAGGTCAATGCAGCAAAGACTCAAGCAGCCACGATTACCAAGAGGGCCAATACGGCGGGCCCTTAGCAGGATCGACCATTCGTTCGTCCTCGTCAATCGGACTGCTGGGTGTCTCGGTCAACAGCAATATGTTCTGGCATGACCACGTTGCTAACATCGCAAAATCAGGCCTCCCAGAAGCTTGGTGCGCTATTTCGCAAAAAAAACTCTATAAACCGCAGCAGTTGCTCTTGCTCTACAAAGCACAAATAAGACCATGCTTAGAATATTGCTCACACATCTGGGATGCCGCATCAAAGCACACCCTAAAGCTGCTGGATTTCATTCAGAAGAGAGCTGTGCGTCTCGTCGGCGACCCGGAGTTGACCCGGAATCTGGATAATCTGGAACACCGAAGACATGTGGCCGAGATGTCTCTGTTTTACAGATACTTTCACAGCAGATGTTCCCAGGATTTGGCCCGCCTCATCCCGTCTCTGGCAGCGCTTGTCATACAGTCACGAAGAGCGCACCAGTTCGTCGTACAACTGGAAATACCTAGAACATCGCTTTACAAGATCGCCGTGGAACTCACGCCCAGGACATCTGTTTCCCCCTATTTACAACCTACAACTATTCAAGCATCGTGTCAATCAACATCTTCGCAACCACTTCTCGTCTAGGATCTCCCTTTAGTGTGTGTGTCATTGCCATAAAAAATGGTAACGTATCACGTGCACCACCTTACTCTCCGGTTTTCAAAAAATGGCAATATGAAATTCTTGGTTTCCGAAAAACTATCGAGATTTCAAATTAATATGGTATGTGACAGTTTTCCTATGTTTTTTTTTTGGGTACAATATCTGCCAAATTGACAAGAATTGTCACAATATGAAAGTAGCTCTTTTTCAGTTAAATATTTCCTTTTCTAACAAGTGTATATTTCAACAATAAAACAATGAAGTAATTATATAACAATATCAGGCAGGGCTGGTGCCAAAAAGTATAATTTCCGTCAATACCGTAGGGAAAATAAACGTTTTCTTAAAAACCCTTCATTGGGATAAGAGACTTTGGGAAAACCGCCATGAATGCCTTTTATTCAACACCACTGAAAAGGCACAGTTGAGGTATATAATTTATAATCAAGTATATTGTAAGCATGCTTCTCACGCATCGCGCGTTGTATTGGCTGTATGATTCTCATTAAGGCATTGATGAAAATTTTACTTCACACATAAAAAAATTTCATTTGCGCCCTCTTTTATTGTAATCTAATATATTAAATACTAATTGAAACATTCTGAAAGAACACACCCACGCCCACAGAATATTTTGCAGTGGCTGTAATAAAAAGAATATATATAATAGACGACTCTACCAGTTTAAATACCTCTCTATTTTTCGCGACTTGTTTTTATATCTTGCTAGTACTAGCATTGCACCACATTAGCAATTTATTTAGATAGCTTAAACATTTTGGAAATATTTTTCCACGTTGAATCTTTAACAATGCACAAATCAATAATTTATAGCAAAATACCAATTATAATAAAATTAAAAATAGGAAAATTTAATAATAGAATACTAAATAGTGCCAATAATAATAATAAGAATAATAATCATCATCATGACGGCGATCTGCACTGCGGACATACATTATACCCCTATTTATCTCTCTGACCGTCAAAAGATCTTTACAAAATGCTCCTTGGAGGATACTCATCCTAGTACCCGGCGTCTCTTCTACACGATCATATCGATAGAGGGTGTTCACTGCTGTGGCTGCGGGAGGGATATCTTCATCCTGAAGCTGAGGGATTCATTAGTGTTGTTCAGGATGGCGTCATCAGGACTAGGAATTATGAGAAATTCATCCTCAAGAACACTGGAATCTGGACGTGTGTAGAATGTGCAGCCAGCGTGGAGAAACAAGAGAGCACATCACTGCCGGATGCTCAATGCTATCTAACTCTGAATATCTAGGAAGAACAACCAGATGGCCAAAATTATCCGCAGAGAGCTGGCAACCAAATTTGGCTTGATCCTCAACCCAGCACCTTTCTACAAGTATACGCCTTCCCCAGTCCTGGAGTCCGATGACATTGTTTTATATTGAGATAGATCCGTACTAACCGACAGGACTGTGGATCATAATCGTCCTGACCTACTGATAGTCAATAAGCGACATAGATTGCTTGTCCACTGATAACGAATCTCCTTAAAACCGAGCAAGAGAAAATCAGAAAGAAAATTCCAAAATCTTGCTATAGATCTGCAACACACCTGGCAGCTGGTCAGTACAAGTGTACCGATTGTTGTAGCCGTTGCAGGTGTTGTAACAAAGAACCTACCAAAAAACCGTGGTAGGTTGGATTTTCCTGCCCAACTTGTCAGTGTAGTTCAGAGGACTGTTGTACTCCAAACATGACATATAGTGAACGAGTTTCTAAACATCTAACAGAATAAGATTAATTTCTTTTCTGTTAGAGAAACCACCCGTCAATAAACCGGTTTCAACCGAGACAGAAGGAAAACAATAATAATGATTAAAATAAAAAAATTGAGTTACTTGATAATTCATTTAGCAACAAGTAATGATTTAATACAAGCGAATAGTAATTATACTTATTAGAAGCTAATATTTAATAATGTACAATTATTTAATTCACGATCCATAACAATAATTCGATGATTGTGGTATATTTACAAGCCTTAATATTTTAATACACATGTTGCACTTTTTTCTATACTTTTCCCCTCTAATTTCGTTTCATTTTGCAGTTTAAAATATAAGTCGGGACGGATTTTATCGTGTACTCTTCAAATATTCTCATATTTTGTTTAAATTTATGATCTACCTAAGTAAGATTAAAAATGTATTTTTATCGCATACCTGCGTTTTTATGGTAAAAATATGGTGCACTTTATGTTCATCTGCATCAGTAGAAATTCCATGTCATAATGGCATCCACATATAAATAACTAAACAAGACTGATGCATCGTGCCGAAAGAATGATAAAAGATAATCATTAAAGCTGGCTTGCATCAACCAAATGAAAATATGGCTACTGCAACAGTGATCTACATATCCTATATTAGAATTCATTAGCGTCCTGGTCAAGCTAATTAGTCAATATTCCAGCATTAATTATGAACTTAGGATTTACCATGTTGAAACTTGAAGTTTTTTTTTCAGGGAGAGGAATAAACTTTGGTTATTGACTGTGTATCCACAACGACAAAAGACTGGGAAGGTGTCCCGAATGCTCCCCTCCCCCTCCCGCCGGTTACGCCAATGACACGATCAATGGAATCTTTTATGTTTGTTTAAATACGCACAAACACCAATGCACGATTACGACCTATATTATCTGTAAAAATGTAAAGAGGAAATATGAAACAAAAAGACCGCAACGATTGTGTGATTTCCCGGTGACGCACTTCCTTACGCCATGTAGCTTAATATAATAATAGTTTGTCAGGAAACCAGGCCGTTGGCATATTTAAGAAGCCTCTCCGTCACAGAACCCGAGCTAAATAACGCCGCCTGATTGGCTAACTCCAACTCTGCCCGTCAACGTTGTTTACGTTTTTTCACTTCACGCACTTGTATAAGGCTTTTCGAGAGATGTTGGAATGTGAGCGCCTGGCTCAAATGGTAAGATTCGCGTGTTTAGAACGCAAAATGATCGCTTCGACGCCCGGCCCATACAATACTTTTTTAATTATTATTTTTTTTCTTTGGATTAGTTTTTTTTTGCATGCCTTGTGTTAGTTTGGGTTTGATTTAGTTGGTTGCGCCGTGCAGTGAGCGAAGGGCATTTCATGAATACAAATAATGCGTAAAGTGAAAAAACGTAAACAACATTGTAGGGCGGGGCGTGCTTATCTAGCGGCGTTATTTAGCTGAGATTCTGTAACGCGGAGGCTTCCTAAATACGCATACCGATTCTTGTTGCCTTAGTGCCTTTTCACGCATGCCGGATAAGATCATCCGGATTACGGATATCCGATCGCGAGGTACGTAACATTAAATTAAATCATTCACACGTTTGTCGGACAGTCGGACGCCGGAAACGTGCTGAATAAACCGGATATCCGACGTCGGACTCGTGTGAAACGGGGCTTAGTGCCTTTTCACACATGCCGGATAAGATCATCCGATATCGGATGTCCGATCGCGAGGTATGTAACATTAAATGAAAGCTTTCATATGTTTGTCGGACAGTCGGACGCCGGAAACGTGCTGGATAAACCGGATATCCGACGTCGGATATCCGATGTCGGACTCGTGTGAAACGGGGCTTATAAGTATTCTGTTACTTATGGATCATTTTGTTTAAACCTTCTCTTCTAAAAGTATACGTCTCACAAAAATATTATATTTTGTCATTTGGGGTAATATTATTATTATACACGAGATTATTTACTTATCAAATAAGTTTTGATTACTAAAATAATGAGCGATAAAGATTCTAATCTGTGTACACGTAAATAAATATTGCTATTGTGCAAAAGCTTTTATATAGTCTAATATAATCAAATATTTTATGTTGCAGGTTTCCGTTTTATTATTTTGCTTGTCATGTGGGTGGAATTATAGTTACATATGACCGAAACGAAATTGTATTGATAAAGCTATATATACCGAATCTATTCGGGAATCTACGTAAAACGTATCGATCCCAATTCCCAATGACCTTCCTCAACGTTAACAACATACATATGCTTATTCATACAAAATCGGGGAATTCCTTTAAATGTACGCAAATACATATGAATATATACTGCTTAGCTAAAGTCGTGGCATTTTTATTATACCGTCTTGTCTTGCGTATAGAATTTGAATGTTGTAGTAGCATGCAGGCTTTTGCAGGATAATTAGTAAATACATTTATTCTAGTTTAGTAGTTAGACCTCTGTTTTGCACTAAAGCAAGAAACTTCTGCTAATAAAATTAAAATTTCCACATACAATTTTGGTCCTATTCGCTCATCTTCTCTTGTAGCATTGGGAAAAAATCGCGACATAGAACAGAAGTCTTTTTTAATACGAAATGTTTGAGTAACTTTCCGTTTGTAGTATGTATTTATTCTTACATACCGTACTCCTAATAAAAATTTCATGCATATTTTTCGAATTATATTTTTTGCAAGAAAACCCATACATTAACCTACAACAACATCTAAAGTTGCAAACGTACTAGAAACGCTTCTTTCGGTGTTAATGGTTGCAAACGTCATGTCTACTATCTTATTAAAATGTATTTTCTGCTAACCTATTTTCTATGATCAGGGTAGCGAGACTGCTTAATTTTTTTTAATAAGTTGCGAATATCATTTTGCTGATGGGGAAACAGTTAATTTTAAATTTAATTAGTAGTCCGAAATACACATCAGAAAAGTTTGGGTCAGTTCAATTAAATAATTATCTATCAACAATTTTTAGTGCAGATTCTTCGCAAGTAAAAATTATCTTTCAAGGAAAAACATAAAACCCTTCCTTTTTTTTTGGCCTAGAAATCGATGTTTCTACATTTTGCCTGAAAAGTTCAATGCCCCACATTTTCGAAGCAGAGAAGCTCTAAAAGATTTTTTTCCTACAATTTCCGTATTCATCTGAGTTTTTCAATCCTCGCGAAATTTTCGGTTCTAGAACGACTCAAGGTGCCCCTTTTTCAAAAATATACAGGCCCAAAAAACACACTTCACTTTTCGATTTTGCCAATTTCAATAGAGTTTGGAAGACCATCAAAAAGTATGTGTCCAGAAAATTTTATCAAAATTGTTTAATTCTCTCGATACTGTATGGCAGCAAAATTTTGAAAATTACACATTTGATATAATAGCTCGAAAACGGACATTTCCCCAAAAAGAATTAGCCATGTATTAAATGAAAACGTGCCAAATCTCAAATTTCCACTGGTTTTCGAGAAAAATGAAGTTGATGCTGATTTTATTCGAACGAGCCCTAGCCGTCGGCCCAATTTAAAAAGGGTGAATTAATGTTAATAATTGATTTCCGATTCTCAAAAAGCTTGGAAACGGTAATTAAACCATTTACTGCTCTGAGGGCGGTATAATAAAATTTAAATTAAATTGGATTTATTATCAATTTCTCTTCTCACCCGCCCTGACGAAATTGCAAGGAACATATATATCCTCCTTTCACTTCACTCTCGTACAGGATATTATCAAAGACATTTAACCTAAAAGAGACGGGACAAATGGTTGTTTGTTTTCACCCAACATGTAGTCACATCCTAAGGTCGATACACGTAGAATTGCCAAATTTAAAGTTTACCAGTTACTGTAGGAAATGATCCAGGAAATAACAAATAAACTAGTAAAAAACGAGACACCACACGTATTGATTTGTTTTTTCGATGCCGTCACCATAATCACATACTTTTTTCATAACGAATTATAGCACTAAATAGCTATTTTCCCCGTTTTTGATCCATCCTGAAGTTCCTACATGCCTATCCGACAAGGCCGCTTCTCTTGGTTCCGCCTTGTTCTGCGCCCAAAATATTTATAGTATGCGCGTTCCCAAGTAACAAAAGAAGCTTTAATATGGTTTTCAAGACGTTGTTACGGCCAAATGAATAAGACTAACTTAAAACCTTCTGCTCTAGACAACCTCTTGAAGGCAAGATAAAGGCTCTCTTACAGCCTTTTATTTACTGTAATTAAACTATTTACTCCTAACTGGTCCTTACAGTAAAGCTTCTTAGTCTTGACCAAGGTTGCTCGGCCTGCTCATAAAACTACTTGGCCTTATCACGGTGTCGCATAAGTTTTCTAGCGCTGTGATCAAGTTTTCCGCACCCAATTAGATCACCATAACCTCAAATTTTGTCCAGTTTTATGTTGATCTAGTGATCTACATTTTCATTTATTATCTTTAAAAATTGCAACTTTACTTTTTTTTTTGAAATTACCATTTCTTGTAACTTGCAAGTATTTATGTGAAATATTTTCCATTTTTCAAAAATTATATTGAACACCGCTACTGAATCACGACAGATAGTCAGAATGACAAGATGGCCACTTTAAAAGAGTTCTTGGCGGTAGGAGTTGAAGTAAAGGTTTAAGAAAGCAATAGAAAATTCCAATTGGATTTTGTTAAGATTATATGGCCTTAATGAAGCAATATATTTTCCCAGTAATCCTAATACAGTTTTTTAAGTAGCCAATCTAAGACTTGAGCTTTATTGCTAACTTATATAAAACTGCAAGTTTTATGAAGTGCTTAAAGAATATGTTTTAAATCCAACTTAAAGCTATAGTCTTAAGACAGATTATTTTAAAACTAAACATACTTTAAACCCTCCAGAAGATCAACAAGGTTTAAGATTGATAACACAAAAGCCTTGTTAAAGCTAACACAAGAGTAACCGGTCTCAAATTATTGCTGCCAAGGCTGTTTTAAAACTTATTTTTAAGAATAAATGGACTTTAAGATCTGTTAGAATGTTTGAAGGTGTTCATAAAACCCCAGTACTTCTACCGACCATTTTAAAACCACTTTAAAGCTGATATAAATTTAACTAGCATTTAAATTGTTACTTGGGTTGTAAAGTAAGTGCACCAATAGAATGAGAGCATTGAGGGTCGACGACACCAAAGACAGTAAATGAAATACAGTAATACAGTAGCGGGAATCATAATATATATCATCATACATTTAATAAATTTCTGTATATTATATACCTAATACGGGTACTTCCGGGGTTGAAAATAAATAAAATATGTATTGTTAAGTAGGTCTGATTGTTTATTAAATTTATACAAGAGCTTAATAAAACTTACACAATTTATTAGTTTAGCAGATCTAAATGAACCAATTACAGACACTTTGATTTATCTGCGCTAAATAAACTCATGTTCTTAAATTACTAAAACATACTTTTTTCTAGATAAACCAGTTTATTTAGCAGGTTTTTGGCAGTGTAGTAGTTTTTATAATGAAATGAAAATATATCTTTAATAAGTATTTAATAGAAGAAAATAGTTATTAAGCTACTTTTTGAATATTGTCACGAGTAATTTTAGGGGTAGCTCGTTTATTTAAAGAATAACTTCTCAGAGAAGGGCCTCGTCGCGATTAGTACAATGACGGGGTCTCAATGCTTCCTTTACTCTTCCACTGGATGTTCTACTCGTGAGGACACGCCTTGTTTAGCGTGCCGGGGGGTAACTGAGGTAGACCGGGATCGCGTTACGTGGGGTAAGAAGAGATGATAAAGTAAGCACGTTTAGTTTATAACAATAACAATGTATTAACGATAAAACTTTAACAATTATTGGTCAGAGAAAATGAGATTCTATTATACCCGATTACTACGGTGCGCATGTTTTCTCGATTTGAGGTACTGTTTATAGGTCTTTGTTTACTGTCTTATAATTTATAGTTTTTCTTAAGGGCTGGGTTTTATTTAAGAGCACTAAGAGATTTCACTAAACTTTTTAACTGACTATTTAGACACTTGTCTTTCTAAACACTCTGACAAACTTCTTGTCAAGACTTTGCTATGGAGGTTGTGCATCCCCTGGCCCTAGCAGTCGTCAAGTAACTAACCGGTACCAGGTTGGGTAGGAAAGGAATTGAACCTAAAGCAGTCGTATGACTAACTCTAGGAGCGGATAGAACCCAGAAGGCAGTCGTCAAGTGACTAACCTTGGGAGCTGGAGGTGAGATCAATGTCTGCCGAACTGAGGGTTCGGTAGCGTATTTATATAAAACAAAGTGATGATCATTGCATTCATAAGGTTCAAAGTCGCTCCCGTTATTTGCTCGCGTTGTTTATAGTTTGCCTTTAATGTTTATATAACAATCTCCAAGTTCAAGTTCAAACTTTCGACAGGGTGATATTTGTTTAGTAGCTTATGCTTTTTAGTAGATTACAATATAATGTAATCATTAACCAGTTATTTGCCATATTTATATGTTTTTAAATACAATTTGTATGTTCCAGTTCCACAAAAATATAATAGTTACAAATGGTACACACGCTGAATATAAGTCACATAGCAGGTGTGAACGGTAAGAAAGTCATACTGCTTTTATTGATATATGAGATGCTTCGGTTAATCGTGTATGAATATGTTTTTATGTTGGTAATATTTTCTCCTTTTTTATTAGATGGGCAGTTTTTGATTAATAAAATGCATTTAAGAGTGCCTAATATATCTGGTTTTTAATTTGGAGGATGAGATTATTATAAATTTTGCTTAAATTCCCAACATCCGTTCTGTCATCAACTGAACTAATCCCTTTTTTAATTTCGATCATTTCTTTTATTTTGAGATTTTGATAATAAAATTCTGATCTTGGTTGAAGACCTGAGTTCCATTGAAATTAAAAACATGTTTGGTTTTTCTCTGGTGTTTGTGACCAATTGAAGCGTTTTTAGTATATTTGTATCCGTTCAATCCATCTTTTAGTAGTTGACTTGTACCGATATATTTTTAGAATAGTTTGTACATGGTATAGAATAAACAATATTTGATCTTTTCATAGCAGGTGTTTTCGGCTTTTATTTTGTAAACAGTGAATTTAATATGTTATGCGCTTTGTGACAAGTAGTAATGTTATGTTTCCTTAAAATGTATTTTCCGTTTGTATACGGGAGTGCTACATATATATAAATATACTTTTTGATTTGCTTGATTGTCATTTTGTATCTCTTTTTATCTCAAGTTGTTGTAAAATTTACGTGTTATTTTATTAATGGTTTGGTCTATGTCTTCTGATTTAAAATTATATACAAGGTGATTCACGGTCGATGGTAGGTTAGACGTTTCTGGAGAACCACTCAACGGATCATTCTGAAAATTTGGTCGTTTACATAAACGGATGCTCTACCTTGCTAAAATATTTTCGACAATGCAGCGTTGCTACTTCTACTAAAAAGTAGTGGCGACTATTAAATTTTAAATAAAACACCCTGTATATTATTGTATTTTTGGATTTTGCGGAGTGTTCTAGACATATTTCATAAATAATGTCCTTTACCTATATGTTACTGTTTTTGAAATATTGACAGTTGAAAATCGACCATGTACCAAGTTTGACAGCCTGTAAAATCTAAACCGCTAAAGATAGAGCAAAATGGTTTGCACTTTCCTATCTTGGTTTTTCATAAGCTAAACAAATAATATGAACCGAGATTGGGAGACTTAAAACGAAAACGAAACTTTGGCCGATCAAGAACCATGTATATAGAGTGGTCATTGTTTGTCTTTGTGTGGTTAATCATGTCGACATGTGAATAATAGTTTATATTGTTATTAAAGTCCATAGCAGGAGTTTTGATGGTAGACCAGAATTTACTGCCAATTGGCGAGGTATTACCAGGTTGTGGTCGATTGGTCTTGTGTGTTATGGAGGGCCCTCACTTGTCTTCTCGACTAACACACTTGGGTTCTAATATCTCGGTATGTGTTATCTTAGTTGCCGGGTGCTCAGATTCTGCAGATACTGCTTAGCGACAGTGGAGCGTCTGGGGTAGCCTAAACTATTTCAGGTGACACTAGTTAGATTTATGTGACATTATATAACAATATAGTATTGCGTAAATTGATGGTTGCACGATGCAAGGGAAGTAATTGGTTAATATTTTTGTTTCATGGCCCCCTCAGTCTCTGGCTATATACCGGGTGGAGCTCACTGAATGAAATGCATTGTCAATACTTACGTAAGTGTGATCTTATAAAATACTCATTTTACAAAACTCTTTTTTCCTTTAACATCTTCAATCACTACAAATCGCAAGAAGAGTTCTTCAAGTTTGAAAATGTTGGTTCAATACAGGGGACACAAAGAGAAATTTGCTCTATATCAGCGACATCAGTAGTCTCATTGACGAGTGCTGAAAAGTATGAAGACGAATTGACTTTACATACCAACTTTTGAAGAATCAAGGGTTTGATTTTAAGCAGTGTTTTCAGCACGCGACGCTACCATTCTAAGTATGGTTTGTTAAATTTATTTGGAGGATTATGTCACACATGGTGAATTCCCCCCCTCTTTGGATGCGCCATTGAGTCTGAATTTCGAAAACGCTTAAAAACTCAAAAGGCGAGTAAACTAGTTTTCATGTTCAAATAAATCAATCGAATGATTGATGGGAAGAAAACTAACCATGAATTTAAACTGAATATCATACTGATGTTATAAATGATTCTTCAATTATTTTTCAAAATTAATATTACATATTATATGTCTTGATAAAAATATGTTTTGCTTTGTTTGCTTTTTATAAAATTTTATTAGAAGTTCGTTTGGCTTATATGAAGACCTTCGTTATGATATTGTGCACCGTTTCACATATACGTTAAGCAGTATAGTTTTCAGATGAATCACTAATCTTCGATTTGGCGCATAGCTAAAGTTTGCATGTTTGCAATAGGTTTTCGCTTAATATTGCCGAAGTCAGTAGA
>JAEQML010053315.1:0-40478 GCA_016904865.1 Pissodes strobi | reverse complement strand
CTTGACAGAGGTGATATATATTCTTTTTTTGAGAAAATTGATAGCCACTCTCGCCTGAACACTGAAGGCGAGCAGGCCGTTTTCCGTATCGGAATTTATCATTGCTATTTTTGACCCTCATGTCTAACTACCTCCTGATTGTGTTGTTGCATTATTAAGCAAATTAAATGGAATGTATATTTTCTAAAATTATCGGCCATATCGTCTATAAACGTTGTGTGATGAACTAGTGTGGTGATAGTGACCCCCTTTTTTAAAGGTATGATCAACACGATCTAAGATGGCTAAAGTTATTTATCATTTACCTAGGGTCCTTCTGCGGGACAGAATTCCTTCTATGGGAAGGATTTTTTTCTGTGACGCTGACCTATCTAATCCCGCAGTCTCTTAACCGTACCGAGGTTTTTTTTTGTCAGGGTGACGCAACCACATGGTGGAGACGTACTACGCAGGAAGCGCCTGTGTCTACAACTCGAACATAATCAAGTAAAATCGATTTTAATTTATTTAAGCGCCTTAATTACCGTATATTTCTTACCGTTATATATCATTTTGATTAATGGGTTTGTAGCTAAGAGACTGTAGGTAGTTTCCCTTAATTGCAGTATACAGTGTCTCCCAAAAGTTCCGCAGTGTCCAATTATCTCACGAAATTTGGAGCCTAGAGGGAAAGCAACATTCTGCGTTTGCTGGAAGCACCAGCGACGATGTCCCACTTTCGAGAAATCACTGCCATATTTTTATTTTTAAATGGGATACCCTGAATGTTATTGCATATTTGGATTGAGCGAAAAATTCTAGACATATTTCATGAATAATGTTCTATACCTTTAACTATTTTTGAAATACTGACAGTTGAAAATCGACCATTTACCAGGTTTGACAGCCTGTAAAATCTAAACGGCTAAAGATAGAACAAAACGGTTTGCACTGTTCTCTCTTGGTTTTTCATCAGCTATCGTATGACTAACTTTATAATTATACGGAGGTTAAGCAAATCCGGTTAAATTTCACCTCTAATATGCAATAATATACAGGGTATCCTATTTAAATATAAAACGTTAACAGTAATTTCTCGAAAATGAGACATCTGTGATCTGTGTCGCCGGTACTTCCAGCGAGCGCAGAATGTTTTCCCTTAAGGATAGGTTGCCCGATAACTTGGTTACGACAGACAGCAATGACGTCAGTTGTTGAAATCGATCGGCAGTACAAGCGGCGTACCGTTTGATTTGTGTTTATTTTCCTTTCTATCTACGTTTTTTTGGTTAATTTTCTGTTCTTGAGGAATGTTTTTTTATGAGTTTTCAACAAGCATTTTGTATAGGTATGTAGTAGTGTGGTGGACTAAGCTTTGGGAAATAGTTATTTAGGTTTAGAAAACATTTTTCTGCGGATAGAGCACTTTTACAGGGTTTGTAAGAAAAAGGGGTTTTGTCAGAATGAAATATTTAAATGAAGATCAAAAATCCAAAGCATTGACCCTCAAACGTATTGATAAAATGGCACAAAATCGGAGAGTAGTTCTTACAATTGAAGAAAAAATTGAAATTATCCGCTTAATTGGTGATATTGAAAGATCTACGCGTCAGGTTTCTCAAATAACTTTTTTATTTTTCTACCGATATTGATGATTTTCGGATATGATATTCCCGCAACAACTCCTACTAAGACGGTAATTTGATATTTGAGATGCTACCAAGTGGACCAGAAACATTTTGGTTCTAGTAAATTGGTGTCTTTGAACTCTTTGCAAAAAGTAACGAATTGAGATAACTTTTTCAAAAACACCTAATATTGTTAAGAGACATTCGGAAAGAAGCATTCTTCTCAAAAAATTGAAGTTATCTTTTTCGGCTTTCTTATATCGAATTTATTTCAAACTCCTATCAGTAACAAATTTAATTGTGATAATCTGAGACAACAGCAGTAAATTTCACAAAAAGTTTTTATAGATATGTCCTCCTTCGTTATTGACAATGTCTTGAATCCTTCTCCGCCACTGCCCGATAGAGTTGGTAATTATTTGTTGTGGAAATTCTTCCCAACATTCCAAAATTCTTGTTTTCAGTTGCTCTTTGTTTTCAATTATTGTGTTAAAATACACCATATGTTCTAGCACTCCCCAGATAGTGTAGTCTACAGGATTCAGATCTGGACTGTGCGGCGGCCACTTTTCTGGCTCAATGAAATCAAGGCAATTTTCTAGCAAATATCTGGAAGGTATAATCGAGTGTGACGTCTTCGATACCCGGCAACATATGCCCTAAATTATCTCGTTGGTAAACTTCGGAGTTAATGTTGCCATCAACAAAATATAGCCGTGTCTTTCCACAAATGGAGACGCCAAGAGATACCAATACTGGTGTCGTAAAATGTTCTCGTGATACGACAAGATTTTCGAGCGGGACATCTCGCTTTCTTTCAACATTAGCGTATATCCTATTATTTTGTGAATTTTTCGGCTGTCTTACGGTGAATACTTTCTCATCCGTGAACCGTATTTTCTTAATTTGATCTCTTGTGCGAAATCTTCTTAAAAACTGCTGGCATCTCTCCAATCGTTTTTGTTTAACATTTTGAGTGATTTTTTGGCAATATATCTTCTTAAAAACTTTTAAATTCAAGTCATGCTTAAGAATGCGCCTTAAAGATGTTCTTCTTATTCTTGTTGCTCTACTTAACTTCCTACAACTTATTACTTGTCCAGGTCTTAAACGTTCTATGTTTTCTCTGACTCGTTGAATATTGATTTCCGATCTTGCTGTCCGTTTTCTTTCGCGACCAGGTTTAATTCGTATTGGTTTCCGCTAAATGCCTTAAAAAATAATTAACAGTGCTTAAGGCCCAATTTTTTTCTGGAAATTCCTTAAGTAATTTCTTTGCGCCATAGTTACTCGATTTTCTCAGATGTTTAATTAAAATTTTGTCTTCTAAACTAAGAATTACCATTTTGGATAAGTGAGTTTAACAACTGTCAGAAATGAAAGTTGTCGTTGACATTACGATTCTGCACGTACTTGACATACCTGTTCTATTTAATTGCAAAAAATGGATTTTGTTAGGAAAAAATGACTTCACAAAAAATTTGATACAAGAAAGCTGAAAAAGATATCTTCAATTTGTTGAAAAGAATGCTTCTTTCCGAATGTCTCTTAACAATATTAGGTGTTTTTGAAAAAGTTTTCTTAATTCGTTACTTTTTGCAACGCGCTCAAAGACACCAATTCACTAGAACCAACATGTTTCTGGTCCACTTGGTAGCATCTCAAATATCAAATTACCGTCTTGTTGAGAACTGTTGCGGGAATGTCATATCCGAAAATCATCAATATCGGTCGAGAAATAAAAAAGTTATTAAACATTTAAAAAGGGTCTAACTTAATTTGGCCCACGGTGTAGTTATTCTATGAGTAGCAGAGTCGATTCATGGCGTTATGTAATTATGATGACTATACTGGCGAAGCTTTAAGGTGTAAGGCGGAAATATTAGTGGCTGTAATAATATTGGCCAAATAAAACGTGTTACTAAAAATTAGTCGTTTACAATTTATTCAGCTCGATCATGATGACGATCGAGCACCAATTTGGCACAAAACCGTTGGTGACATCAACAAATTGTTTGCAAGAACCGAATCCGTTTTCAAGACAAGACGAAAGAGATACAATTTAAATCGACGACAATATCCAGACTACGAACGCATCTTATCAGAATTTCGGAACAATCCAAATGGTAGTATAAGGGTAGTTGCGAGAATGCTAAATTTAACCAAAAATAAAATATGGAGGTGTTTGAAACGCAATAGGATGAGGGCATTTAAGTCAAAATTTTTGCATACTCTCTTAGATGGTGATTGTGAACGGCGCGCGACGGTTTGAATTTTTCCTATAGTTGCAAGGTAACTATCTCAACAATATTTTTTTTTTAAAGAACATAATGTTTACTGACTAGTCAACATTTACGATAAACGGTGTGGTGTCTAGTCAAAATTGTATATATTGGGCAGCCGAATATCCCAACTTTGTAATTAATTGTAAAAACCAATACAGTGAAAAGTTAAAGTGTGGTGTGGCATATTAAACGAACAAATTGTTGGCCCTTTTTTCCTGAATAACCTCAACGGAGAAAATTTTCTACACTTTTTACAAAATTATTTTTATGATTTGCCTTTAGCACAGAGAGAAAATTTATACTTCCAGTTAGATGGTGCCCCCGCACATAATTCTCTGACAGTTAGATATTTTTAAACGCAAATTTCCCTATGAAGTGGATAGGTAGAAATAGCCCTTTAGAACCATGGCCCCCTAGATCGCCTGATATTACCCCTTGTGATTTTTTTCTATGGGGGCACTTGAAAAATAAAGTGTATGCCACTCGGCCGCGTAACAGAGAACAACTTTGCGAAAGGATTGGGCAAGCGTGTCAAGAAATTGCTCCCCAAACTTTAAGAAAAGTGAACGGTTAAGAAGAGTTGTTGAAAAGTGCATTGTCCCGGAAGATGGTTATGTCGAAGAGATCCGAATTTAAAAACAAAAAGTAATTTTTATGTTTGTTATTGCAATTAAATAAACAAGTTTTGAACAATTACATTTAATTAATTTTTCAATTCTGCCGTAATCACTTTTAGAGATTTTGTAAATATGGATTAAGGGGTTTTTGGATATGCTGAATCTAAATATGATAGAAAAAATTATCTAAAATAAGCCATAATATCCTTTTGCAAAAAATCGACTACCTTTGTCCACCTAACTCGGCACGCCAATGAAAAATAAAAAACTTTACTATAACATACAATTACCACCCAAATTTGAAGCCAATCGCATTATTAATAACTGAGATATTAAGGTAGATTTATGAAAAGCGAGACACACTGTATATCATTTTAATTAATGAATATATAATCAAATGATTGTAGGTCATTTGCCTTAATTGTCGTATGTTTCTTAGCATGATATATTTTAATTAATGATTATATAGTTAGAAGACTGTAGGTAGTTTTCCTAAATTAACGTGTATTTCTTACAGTTATTTATCATTTTAATTAATAAATATATAATCAAATGACGGTCGGTCCTTGGCCTTAATTACTGTATACAGTATGTCCGGCGATCGGGTAGACAAGAGGACAAATGGACCAAAAATTGCATTTCTCGATAAAAAGTCATTCTTCATAAAAACTTTTGCTTGTTAAAAAAATATGATTGTCGTTGAGAAAAAGTTGTTTTTTTATACAGGGTGACCAAAAAGTTGAATTTTCTATTTTTTTAGAGGAATTAAATAACCTTATTTTTCAGTTTTCAGCAAAATATTTCTTAAGAAATGTGCTTTAAATAATTTTGTTACGGGTACGTTGGAAACCGTTCATAAATTTTTTCAATTACGTATCTGTATGTGGAATCGCCATTAGCATAACATTGTATTAAATGTATTCTTTGCTCCGTTGTTAACATTATAAATGAAATACCATTAAAAGTTACCGACTTAATGATGATTTGCTTGACACTGTCACGCACAAAACTTGTCAGTGAACGAAATTTGGTGAAATGCAAATTTTACACAAGAAACTTCTTTTTATCCAAAGTTGATGAAAATCGACATCTGAACAGATGGAATGATTTGAACCATAATTCTTATGTAGTATTTTGCTGAAAAGTGAGAAGTAAGGGTACTTTATTCCTCAAAAAAAATTGAAATTTTAACTTTTTGGTCATCCTGTATAAAAAAATAATTTTTTCTCTACGACAATCATATTTTTTTAACAAGCAAAAATTTTTATGAAGAATGACTTTTTGTCGAAAACTGAAATTTTTGATCCATTTGTCCTCTTGTCTACCCGATCGCCGGATATACTGTATAGCTTATCGTTATATATCATTTTAATTAATGAATATATAATTAAAAGTGTAGGCCGTTTGACGTCTATCGTTTCTATTCTCGACTTATGTTCTTTGAAGAAGAAACCGATTTTTTTAAAACAATTATATTTCTAAATACGTCTTTATAGTACAAGCTTTAGGCAGAGAATAATTGTGTTAACAATGATTTAAAACGACTAGATACATAATAGCAAAGCAGATAAAGCAGTTTCTGGGAAGCTTCTGGTCTCGTCAGCAACTTCTGTACACATAACTCCTCCCTCCTTAGGATGAAAAAACAGCGGATGTTGGTTTTGAAGGGTTGGACAAGTCCAAATTGATTCCTTCATTTTGGGGACTTTCTCTTCTTCTCTGGTATCGGTTTCGGAATGCCAAAATTAGTGTTTTCCGCTGCCGAAATAATACGAAGAGCAGGATGATGGCCAAACATAGCAGGATGACTCCATAGGCAATTGGAAATCCAACGAACGTTTCTTTTATAGGTGATAGGTGATTGGCTAGGTCCTTCAGGTGGCATATTTCTTCGACATTTAATTGTGTTAAATTCGGTGTTTCATAAGTTATTTCAGTTTTCAAACTTTCCATTTAGATTTCGGGTAGGATAAGCGGTTTTCCTTGTGTAATTTGGAGGTCATTGATAAATCTTTTGTTTTTAATCCTTACTTCACAAGTTTTCGGGATTTTTATCAATGTGGACAACATATTTCAATATGTTGATCGGACTTACATTTGGAAAAGATTCTTTCCTTTGCGGCTGGAAGAACCAATATTTCTTCTTGCGTTATTTGTTCTCGTTTCTTGTGTTTTGAGCTGGACAATTGGGCAATTGTCAATTGGCGAGCCTTGCATCAGCTAAAGAGTACATGGGTCTTGTGGATGGAAATCTTCCGTGCAATGGTAGGTTTCTTCGAGTAAAGGACAAATTTGTTCAGCAAACTGTGTTTTTTCGTCTGCTTGAGCCAAATACGGGTATTTTGGGATAAATACTCTTTGTTTTTTATGATAGGAAAAAGGTGATATAGGTTCAGATTTTCAGGTCTAAGGATAGGTATGTGAATAGCGAATATCAACTTAGTACCAGAAAAAGTTAATTGAGTACCTAACAATTGGTAATATGAGAGTATATTTTTAAACTTAGGTATTTCATTCGTATTGTACATTCCGCTTAGAAATTCTAGCATTTTTTGTAATTCGAGACTTGATATTATCGAATTGTGCAATGCATTTAATTTGGAAAACATAATAGCATCCTCTCAGTTGTCTATAAATGTTATTAAGTTTTGGCAATCCAAATTTATCTGGTAGATTATACCGTGAAAGCTAATGTAGTTACTCAGATCTGAAATAGTATTCTGAATAGCTCCTTGAAAAATATTTAAACTATATTCAAGTTTCTTTTGGTTATTTTGTAAAGCGGAAATAGTCTTGTTATAATTATTAATTAAGTTTTTTGAGAGTGAAATTTGGGAATTCAGCTCACTTATAATGTTTTTCTGATTCCGATCCAAAGTCATGATGGCTTTATTATATCGTTTTCCGTCTTCAGCGCCAAATAACCATTTATCAGCTGGACCAACTATATTTATCAAGCCTCTTTTATTCCTACGAATGTGTGGATAAAGATTTTCGAGTTTTTCCTGCGTAGTAGATATCCCGTACGTAATAAAATATTTTCTGAAAGACCGTGATAAGACACGGGGTTAGTAGCATTTTGCTGACTTAAATATTTCTTAATTACCAAGAAGTGTTTTTCCATTTTTCTTAACTGTACGATTATTGGGTTTAAATCTACATAATGCAAAAATGTATGTTTACTATAAATAAGTTTAGCTTGTCCTAATTGTATAGGAAGTATTGGATTCTTGATGGTGGTTAATTGAATATCAGTGGATTGGCTATTTCCCTGAAAATTCGATTTTCTTTTAATTCTTGGCTTCCTAGCAATATTCTTATGATATATACCTTTATGAGTTATTAGTTTGATAAGTGTCTGATATTTGATTTCCGCTTTTTTAAACTTAGGTAGATTTTTATTTCTAGCTTTCGTTTTTATATAGACAGGGTCTGATTCGGGAAAATTCGAGGGTTCATTCCGTGTTTCGTTTTGTAGCAATTTTTTCTTTCGTTTGGGCATTAATTTCTTGGATTTTTCTATAAAGCAAGTTGGTATTTTCTTTATGATTTCGAACGTAGTTTGAGACAATCATATGATCATTTAGATCAAAAGGATTGGGGCTATTTATATGGCCTTTTAAAACTTCAAACGATGTATATTTCGTGACACTATGAATCGAATTATTATACGCTAAAACTGTGCGTTTAATCAATTGAATATGTGTGAGGTGGGAATGTTCCTCTTTTAAACATCTGTAATGTTCGATAAGAGTTGAATGGAATCGGTAGGATAGTGCGGCAACGGTTTAATCGAATCGATCGGTGGAAAAATCGTGGCTTGGGTTTCAATCTTTTGGCGCTCCCTCAAAAAAAATCTACGTTCAACGAAGGAACTTCGGGAGACGGACAGCCAGGCAGCAAGAATCGGGAAAGGACAAGAAGAGTCAGACAAATGCGTGTTTTGAATCTGTAAGTGCTTTTCCTTTTCACCTTTCCTAAACCCTCTGAATAAGGATTTTAGGAAAAAAAGTTAGGTTGTGCATTGTGGATATCAGTCTATCGCAAACAAATAGGTTAGTTTTTGAAAAAAAATATATATACATACAGGAACTGGATGTATAATTTAAAAGATATAGCAGAGTGTTTATCCGAAATTTCTGATATTGAAAGTAGCCAAATTTCTGGCTTAGAAAGTTTACATTTGCTAAATAAAATGGCTCCAAATAAAGATGATCTACCCAAAGTTAATTGGGATTTATTTAGAAGTAAATTAGATATAATTAAACCATATGATGGTAACAGTAATCATTAAATAAATTCATTCAAAGATGTCACGATCTTGTTAATCAATATAAAGGCATTTAACGATAACGATTTAAATCAGCATATTTATGACTGTATTCAAGAAAAGTTAACCGGTCGAGCCGAAACTATGGTTGGCAATCGCGCCGAATTACAAAATTGGGATACCCTAAAAATAGCTTTATTACAATGTTTTTCTGATCGCAGGAACCTTGATTGCTTAGTTCAAGAATTAACAAGAACAAGACCCTGCAAGGGCGAACATTTAAGTGATTTTGGTAGTAGATTACAATTAATTAGAAGTAATGTTGTTCAAAGAATCTGTAACGACCCTAACCTTAATGCCAATGAAAAATTGTGTCATATTAATTATTATGAAAAAACCGCATTGAGTACATTTATTGCAGGTTGTACTGGTACGCTTAAAAATAATATGCATCTTAAACAACCAGCATCATTAGAAGATGCTATGGCATATGTAAGCGAATTCGAGAATTTTGAAAATATTTATGGTAATTACTTTGATCCGAACAAAAATACGAAAAATTACACTCCAAATTTTAGGCAAAATAATTTTCAACAGCAGCAAGCTCCAAATAATCTCGTAAATCAAAATTATAGTTTTTCTCCTAATCCAGTTCCATTTAATACGTATGGACAAAACCCGAATTTTTCTACAAGACCAAATTGGCCTAATCAACCTATAAACATTCAACCTCGACAACTTCCACCCCGTAGATATCCTACAAATAAAGGAGTGTTTGGCCGTCCTTAAAATGTGTTTAGACCAAACCAATTACAAAAACTTCACCAATGTCTACTGTTTCACGAAATCCCACAATGATGACAAATAGACGAAATTTCCCAAATCAGAATTTCTTTAGGCAACAGCCAAACCCCAAATTTTCATTTGAAGAATTACATACTAATGAATATTGCGATAATACAGAAGACGTATCTTACACTGATAGTTGTAATAATTATTCTGCTAATTATTATGATGAACCCCAATCTTATTACGAGCCCGTAGGTCCTGACAATGACCTCGAAAATTACCAAATGTCGGATTTTATTGGCCAAAACGCCGAAAAAAATAATCAAACACATACCGACAGTAATTTCGGTAATTCCCAAAATTTTCTGGAAAAGGGGCCGGACGAACAACAGATATGATAGAAATTAATATTTCTTCAAATAATGCCTTGCCTTATGTCGAAATCAATAATCCTACCGACTGCGCCACTTTAGAAGAAACCGATTTTTTAAAAACAATTATATTTCTAAATACGTCTTTACAGTACAAGCTTTAGGCAGAGAATAATTGTGTTAACAATGATTTAAAACGACTTGATACATAATAGCAAAGCAGATAAAGCAGTTTCTGGAAAGCTTCTGGTATCGTCAGCAGCTTCTGTACACATAACTCTCGTTTCAATTATTATTGATCAAGCTATCTTGCTTATCGAGCTTCCCTTAAAACGAGATACTTAATTTTATCTTTAGTCAGTTAGAGAATTCATTTGGCTAGTGTTCGAATAGATGATGAAGTTAATTTTTACTGTATTTGGCTGTAAAGCTCATGGCAGTAATTTATTTCACATAACTGAAATTTACTAATTTAATTTGTCGCTTTGATATCGAAATAGACTTGAGCTCAATTCGTTTATCTATAGATATCTAACTGCTGTATGTACATATTTACCTCACGGGTTATTTTATTGATTTGGTATTATTGAGGAATTGGTCTACTGATATTGTCGCTGCCACAGGTTGATTTAGGTTAAGTGGCCATTTCATTTATACCTGCGTATATTTATTGGCTATACCTATACGCTAAGATTTGGGCAATATTAAGGTTATAAGGCATAGTTAAACTAGTAGTATATCATGTCGCTTTGATTTATTGTTCTTGTAATATCGGTCAGATACTTTCCAAGATAATCTTATTATTAGTTTAAAAGCGTAACCAAACATCAAATTAATTTGAGATAGGATCATTTACCCTGAAAGAATTGGTGTAAGTTACATTTTTAAATAAATAAGTTATTTGTAATCTTGATGTTTATTTTGGTACATAATCTGTGTATTCAAAATTTTTCATGTTCTTTTACTAAATTTTATTACCCTATTTTCAATGATCAATTATCATTGATAAATTTCTTGTAAAAAGAACTAGTGGCGCCCTACCCTAACTGCCAAGTTATAGACCCACGCCTTTTTTTAAATTAAATCCGCTGAGTAAGCCTGGACGGTCTAATGAGCGCAATAAGGTTACATAGTTGGCCCCCAACGCTTAAGGCTGGGTACACATTCTGTTACAGCTCATTTAGTAAAATCCATTCTATATAGAAGATACCTAACACACCAATACATATAATATTAAGTAGTTTGTGAACTTAAAACACCTGCCACACTTATAGGAGACAATCTTTTAAACTTTTCATTTGACAAATTGAAATGACAAGAAAGAAGAACTTGTCCCTTACAAAAGCGGCACAAGTGTTGAAATCATATTTACATCGAAGCACCATACTGGGGAACACTGCAAGTAGTGAGCAGACTTATTTTATTTAGGTACCTACAATAAAGACGTTGTAATTTGTAAAGTAGACAAGACTTTAAATTGTGCTATAGAACTACATCATAGTTTGTAGTACTGGTGATATTATTTGATGCGTGCAGTTCTAATTTTAAAATGTTTGTAGTTAGACCAAGAGCAGAGTATTTGATCGACTAAAATCCTAAACAGATCCCAATCCTGCAAACTGGAACTGTTACGTAATCTCCAAAACACCATTTTATGTTATTGTAAGTTGAACTTATGCGCTTGTTTTTCTCAGATTGTAGGTTCAATCCAGACTGAATCAACGAACCTAATCAGCAAAGCCTACTTATCTTGTAATAAAGGCCCTGTAGGTTCAGGAATGATGTTTTTTTTGAACATATAATTACGCTCATACAGCAAACTTTAAAACTTCAATATCAGAAAGCATTTTGATTAGGAAGATTGGAACATTTATCGCCAAAATAACTCAGATTTAATAAAAACATTTACCTTCTCCATCGGTAAGCCTATAAAGGGCATAGTCCTGAGGATTCGTGATTCTTGCTTTATGCGCAATAATTTTGCATACTTCCTTTGTGGTCATGTTCGGCCTCGCAGGAACCGTCTTAGTTAGAATTGAGCCGTGAAGTTCATCTGGGACGACGACTTTTAACACAGACTGAAAGGAAATTAGTAATTAAATTTCCAGATATGAGATATCTAGATACTGAATGTTTTTTACAATAATAAAAGAAAACGAATATTTCGTTTAATAAATTATTTATATGAATGATTATTACAGCTATGAAAGCTTCAAAAGTCGATAATAAAATATCATCATGGCAAAAGCAGTATAAAAGTTACGTCTTCATATGCATTGAAATATTTAATTTAAAAAAATGTAAATCTTTGCAAAACATGAAACTATCACGTAATCTACAAAACATCTTATAGAAAAAAGAGGTATAATAGACCAACATGTTAGTTCTTGGGGTGACCCACTCCAAGGATGTTCATCCAAAACATTTTACAAAAAAATAAAGAATTATTGAAACTAAGTTCAAAGAAATTGCAAGTTCTAGTTAAGCCTAATGCGGGACACTGCCATCTCAAAAATCATCTTCATTAACTGGACTCAGCTAATAATAATGAATACTGACTATGTTTGGAGGATGATGAAACGTATTTCATGATTGCCGGGTTTCCGATAGAACAATGGTTTCAAGATCTAAACCATAAAAATTCATAAAGATAAAACCCTCTCTCTCTACTTGCTGAAACTACACTCAAATGAACTTACAAAAGAATAAAGGGTTGACCATAAACGGAAATTCTAGACGTGAGACGCAATCGGTCGAAAAGGCAGGGTAGGATAAATTGGAAAGAGCATTGATGCAACTTCTAGCAGTAGCTTAGGGTGTAACATCTAGAAATACTATGGCAAAAAATGGCTATAATAGCAGATGAATTAAATAAGAGGAATATCCAGAAATTTTAAATCAATGTAGTCGTATACCTTTTTACATAAAAAATCTCTTAAGATGTTTTTTTCTGACCACTGAACCAAGAAATTGATTGGTAATCCCGAGAGGCAGGGCTGCTTCAATTTTGCGTATTATCCCAAATATTTTTTGTTTAAAAATCTTCGAAATTTAATATTATAGCTCTATATTTTGAAGTTTATTTATAGTTAATAAAATCATATATTAAATAATAAGACAATTTGGCATATAAAGAATATACAGAATACTAACAATAATACACAAAACAACTTACATCATTTTCAACGTGATTTTTATTATTTTCTTCACAGCTCTTCTTGAAATTCTTAAGTACGTGCACAGCCGAAGATAAAGTAGTTAAATAGTATCCCCCCTCTCCTGAGAATAACGAGGGGTGTAGCAGACCCCACATGTATTCTGCCTCTATTTCGGCAGCTACGAAATTGGTTTTCACCAATACCCATACGAATATTGGTAGGAAGTCGTCTGCTCCTAGTTGCAATGACTTTCCTGATCCAGTTAATTGACAACTTTTAACCTGAAAAGATAATTGTTATTTGCAAATTAGTAAATAATAGTGGATAAGTTGTATGCAAATATTAAATCATGAGCTACTAATCGCAGAAATATTGTCACCATCTTTATCGACAAGGTGAACATATATCTACTGGAATGTATAATAGAAATTATGAAAAAGTGTAAATTGATGTACAATGGACTTCGGCGTATAAGTTAAAGAAATCTTCCCCACTAGACATTGTTTTGAGGAACGCTTTACTTTAGATATGAGGTGAAACAAATAAATGACCTGTCATTGTTCCGACTTAATTTAACACTAAAAATATTTCCAACATGAAAATTATTAATTACTTATGATTATTTCAACATGACTTTAGAGTTCTAGTTACATGGATGATATAGACCATGTTTAAACCCCCATGGTAGGTATGGTATGGTGGGTAGAGGGGTCGCTCGGCAAGATTTGCCCTTCAACACGTCGACTACAGTTGATCTTTTATGTATACCCTTCTATTTTACACGAAAATACCTATCTCTTTCGAGAACCTCGGAATATTTCGAGGGTTGAGCTTTTGTAGATCTCCCGGTACCACAAGGGCATTTTCATGGTACCTAAACCTTTGGCGAGTCAGTGCCTGACATTCGCAGAGTACGTGCTTTGACGTTTCAGCCATAGTTTGGCAGAATCTGCATTGTTCGTCAGTGGTTTTCCCCATTTTCTTGAGGTGGTACCTCCAATGGGCTATGTCCAGTAAGAAGGTCTACGACCAGTTTAATCTCACTTTTTTGCAGCTTGAGAAGCTTTTTTGTGTAGTGAGGTGAGTGAGATATGAGTCTTTCGGCCTGTCTCTGCCCAGGTACATTGGCCCAATGTGTCTATTTCCACCTTTTCCCAATTCTTGAGTTCATTCATTATGTGTCCTCTAGTGATGCCACAGAACGATTCAGGCCCGCAAAAGACAGTCTGTGCACCATTCCGTGCCAGCTGGTCAGCGGCTTCGTTGCCTTCCACACTCTCGTGCCCTAGTACCCACATTAGGGTGAGCCTGTTTCTGTCTGCCAGTTAATCTGCAGCCATCCGACAATCCCACATTAGCCGGGAGTTGATTCTGCTAGATGCTAGCGCTTTTAAGACTGCTTGACTATCTGACAGGATATAGGTCTTTGCACCTCTTAGGTCTTTTTGGCACATTCAGAGATGGCTATATTGATAGCATTTAGTTCTGCTTGAAATATTGTGGGAGTGTTTCTTAAAGGTGGAGAAATTCGACACCTAGGTCTGTAAACTCCGGATCCCACTCCTTCTTTCATCGTTGATCCATCTGTGTACCAGACAAGTGATCCCCTCTCTAGTGGTTTCAGTCTTTCCCTTGTGGTATGGTGGTCTTCAAAGAAGCGATCAAAATGGACTACAATGGAAGCATTGTATCGGTTGGTTTGGTCATCGCCTCTATCTGGATGTCCTTCAGAATTTTAAGGTGACCAGTCAGGTTTCCTGACTTCAGTTTTTGTGTCTGAGTGACTCTATATGCACTGGTCCAGGCCACATTTTCCATGCATATGTGCAGCGGAGGCATGTCAAGTAGGGTTTCCAGAGCTGCTCTGGGGCACGTTTTCATAGCCCCTGTTATACCCAGACAGGCGAGCCTTTGTACTCCTGTTACCTTTCGCTGTGTTGTTATTTCCTTTGTTTTTACCCACCACCCTAAGCAGGCGTAGGTTATAATAAGCGTTACAACAGTGTTATAGGACCACCAGATGATGGACGGTTTCAGGCCTAATGTTTTACCAAAGAGTCGTCGACAGGCCCAAAGCGCTGCCGTTGTTTTTTTGATAGTTCTTTCCAGGTGTGGAATCCAGGTTAGTTTATGGTTAAAACGATGCTAAGATACCTAACCTCTTTTGAAAGCTCTACCGTTGTCCCTCCCAAAGTGGGGGCTTTAAGGTTCATCTTCCTTCTTTTTGTGAATGGGATCACTACGGTTTGGCTTGGGTTGACATTTAGACTTTCCTTTGTACACCATGTGCTGACAAAGTTGAGTGCACTTTGCTTACATTCTGAGGGAACGTTGTCATGCTTGCCTCTTATTAACTAGGCCATCTGCGTACCCGTAGATCGTCAACAACCACCAGTAGATCGTCAACAACCAGAGATCAAATCATGGGTGATAGGACCCCTGATTGAGGGCATCCTTTTATTTCTTTGACTGTGGCGGCTGTTTCTCTAATGGTCGTGGTGACTCCACGGCTGGTTAACATGGATTTTATCCATTTTGTAGTGGTTGGTTCCACTCTGCGAGTTGTGGCGCGCTGAATGGATTCATGCGAGGTGTTGTCAAATACACCCTCTATGTCTAGAAATGCACACAGCGCCACTTCTTTTTCAGCTAGTGCCTTCTCTATATCGCGGACGAGATTTTGAAGAGCATGGGTGGCAGATTTCGATGGTTGGTATGCGAATTGTTTTGCATGCAGTGGAGCATTAGAAAGGAACTTGCTTCTGACTTGCCTATCGATAATATTTTCCATCGTTTTAAAAAGGAAGGAGGTTAAGCTAATGGGGCGGTAAGACTTTGGAGCCTCTTGTGATCGTCGCCCTGTCTTTGGTATGAACGCTACTTTAAATTTCCTCCAGCTTTTGGGAATGTAGAACAATGCAAAGCTGGCTGTGAAGATTGATGAATGGGTGGTAGTAGGTGCTCTATACCTTGTTGTAACAAGGCTGAAAAGATTCCATCTACTCCCGAGGATTTATAGGGTCTAAAGCCATGTATCGCTCATCTGATTGAGTGTTTTGTAAAGGTTTTGTTGCCCAGACCTTTTACCCTTTTTGTAGTCCTCTGAGCGGTTTCACTGTGCTCGTCTTCTTGTGCCAGCTCTTCTTTAGCAATTATTCTTAACCCGGGAAAGTGTGTTTCTAGAAGAATCCTTAGACTTTCTTCAGGTGTCTCAGCACAGGTGTCTTGGGCTCTATTCTTTCAACATCATTAATGTAACTTGCCAAGGGAAAATTTGAAAGCTGATCAAAAACGAGTGCTATCATCTGCTTGATAGAAGCAAAATTCTTTTACCCTCGTTGCACACCAAGTTCATAAAGAGAATAAAACTGGAAGCTTTGAGGTATATGATAGGATAATTTCTACTACTGAAAACTAAGGTTAAATAAGCTAGCATCAAATTAGGTATGCAAACGAAATTTTAAGAATGCTGGAACAGCTTGCCAGGATTGAGGCAGGCTGAAGAGGTTATCAAAAAAAAAACATCGCCAAATTCACAGACTATTTACTAAACAGTAGTACAACTAGAATAATAGTCGGACTTCTAATAGTACGACTTGACTGGCAGAAGAACAACTGTGTAGTTTCTGTCAGGAACAGCAGTACACATACTTTGCCACTGCGATGGCTTGTCAAGACTAAGGATCTGAAAATTGACCTATAGCGCTTCATAAAGAAGGGGTTAGATGAATTTTTGAGAGCAGACATAATAGATCTTAAAAGGTCGCAGTATGGAAGCCCATAGGCCCTAGATGAATCTAATTTAATCTAAGGGTAAATAAGGGCCGCAAATTCGTGAATTCCTGGAGTATGAAAACTTCCTGCTGGATCACAAGAAAGCTGCTTGGGAAGCCTAAAAAAATATTGCGCAGATTTTCTCGAAAAAATGTTAAAAAATCTTCGACGTATATTCAAAATGCACATGCTCGACTCCTACCTAGATATTTTCCTGACAACTGGATTGATGAACAAAGTAGGCGATTTTAAAGCGGCAAAGAAAAAGGACAAGTGTCTAGGGCACCTACTAAATTTTCGATGCGAAAACGTGCATGCGCAATGGCGAAACAAGAATAATGGCTATTATTATGGCTTTCCATGGCCTTCCGCTCGCTTCGGGGGCGCAATCATCAAGAACTAACCAAAACTAACCCAAGGCATTGAAGATTTTCGCTAGAACGTAAAGACATGGATATTCCGATACATTCGACCATATTGCACATGCACGGATTCGCATCGAAAATTTAGTGGGAGCCCTAGACGCTTGTCAAAAAGGTGCTGAATAAGTAACGTTTGTATTATGATTCTTTTTATTTTTGTTTTACTTTAGCCGTCATACATGCAACATTATGCAATGTATTCATACATTCTTGTATATATCCTATACTTATTTGAAGGCCCTGTACCGCAATAACGGACCAAGTTTGGTTTTCGTGTATGCATACTTGGTTGAAAGAACGACCATAAAAAGCACAAAAGAGATTGGAGCATCAACGAACATAAAACCCGAAGACAAAAGGAATGAATGACACGATAAACAACTACAACTTTGAATCTGTTAAATAATTTAAATATCTTGCAACTGTTCACAGCATCGACGACCAAGAAAACATATAGTACGAAATTTATCCCCATTTTCAATATCATCATGAACATCTAAAGTACAAATATATAAACTCTATAAATCTAGTTGTAATCTACGAATACCACATGTAGGAACTCACCAAACAATATTTACGAATGTAAAAAAATTACCTAAGTCGTAATTATCGGCTAGGAAACCACACTGTGTGACAATTGGTTGATCTCCAAAGTATGAACTGGGCAAGGAGACATGCATGACAGACAATGCTGGAGAAGGATCGTCTTCAAAAGTGTATAATCCCTTGAAGGTTATGAATGCTACAGGAAGCGGAAGAAGAGAAACAACCAGCGATAATGTTTGGTTGTTATCACACGTTTATTAAAATATCGACGATACTTTGCAAAAATGTTTTTGACAGGCTACTTCTAGGCAAGAAAGCCTTCAAAATTATAGAGCACAAGCCCTTTCAATCATTCTTTAAAATGCTAAAATTGGAACACCCGCAGTTTGGAATGGCGCCATTTTGTTGTGCGTTTGAAGATTGAAAATAGTGAGATGATATTCTCATATTGTATCGAAGAAAGCCTAAAAGTGCAGAATTATTAATAAGATAGCTGGGCCGTGGTATTATTGATATGACTATGAAATATGTTTATGTAACCGTAGGGTGCTCCAAGCTTTAATCAATCATCAAATAAATGCAGAACAAAGTTCTGAAACTGACTGAAAATCCCCCAGAAGCAAATTCCTTAATTTATAAATGAGTCATGTTGCCGATAATAACTATTCTGGGGGCCAGTATAGTTTTTCCGGGTGGTCTGAGATAACAACACTTATTAGATGTATAGAAGACTTTAGGTAATAACTTGATATACCTTCTATATACCTAAAAGTGCATTCGAGATTATCCAAAATTATCTTTAGAAAGTTATGTTTAATTTTGGAAAATTTTCTTTATACTCTTAGGATATTTATTGTGTCGAGGTATTGTCTACAAAGAGAGTGAAAGGATGTCCAAGAAATGGAAATAAAGCAACATTAGAGATTTTATTTATGTGAAATCTAAATTGGACTAAAGTTCAACATTCTCACCATATCGATAACAATATCATGTATTTATCTACAAGTCCCCTAATGACTTTTAAAATGACATTTATATAGTGATGGAGAGTTTTAAGATTCTCTTACGTCTAACAAATCTGATGAACTTACTGAATTGAAAATTATTGCAATGGCAGCTAACAAGTTTTCCAACTTCTCCAGCGGTGAATCAGCTTGCTGAAGTCTCTGTATATACTGTGATATCCTATTGAGCACACTTTCAGATGGTAATGTAATTTTGGGTTTGACAGCTAACTCACATATTGGTCTTGTAGTGGCATATTGAATATTGTCAGCCAGTAACCTTATTGCTCCAGTCTTCGTATAATACTCCAAAAATAACTTATTTAGATGAGCTTTTAAAGGTCTAACCACAAGTTTATGCATCACACCTTCTAAAATGGCGTCTAGGTTTAGAAATTCTGTCGATTTGAGCTGGAATAGAAACAAAATAGCGGTTTGGATTAAATTTTACATTAAATACACACTTAGAGAAAGTATGAAAAATATCCCTTATTTATTTTTTTTATAAAATATATTAGGTATAATGAATATAGCCAATCCATAGACTGCAGAGAAGGAGTATAATACAATATTATATGTAACCAATGGAAACATTGCGGTATACATTTGTGAAAGATAATTTTTTTCATCTAAAAACTCACATTATGTATAACTGCAAAAATGTCTACAATATTATATGGTAAATAGTGTGTAACCCAAATAGCGTTTAACCCAAACCAACCGAAACTTTTTTAGAAAAGCCCGCTTATGCACTTGTTAAATAATAAGGGACGGCTTAGTCATTTGATAGAACTGACCGGTTTAGAATCTTGATGGATTCCTCCAAAACAAAGATCTAGAGGGCTATTTAAAGGACTGCACGTTGTAGTAGCTGTTAATATTAAAATAGCAAAGCTTCCATTTTTTATTGTTTACAAATAAAATAAACTTGTACCAAATCGAAATTTTTTCTGAATAATCTTATACGACTGAATGGAGTGATTTTCATATATCGCCAAAATACGGATTAGGCAATGTAATGCTCCCTCTTTCAGTGTAACCCCTAGATTTGCCAATACTGAGGTCATTAAGGAACAAAAAATAATTGGAATAGACAAAATATATAATTTAAGATCAGATATCTTCGATCCGCGGGCCGCCTGCGTCTTTCATTCTGTATGTCCCTCAAGTACAAAGTCACGTAATAAGTTGCCAAAACTGAACTAAAATGACTTTCAAAGGGCAGTTGAGTCTCTAAAACAGTCTAAAGAGACTCTTCGTCACCCTAAGTCTGAAGTCGTAATGGCTTGCATGTTATTAATCTTGTCCCGATGTTTGCTACAAGCGAAGAGCGAGTGACCGTGCGAAAACTATGCTGTTGCGCTGGACACTTCACGGTTTTTTGAGAAGATTATGGAAAGTTAGCAGTAGGGGTATACGGAGCGGATACGGAGTTGTATAGTGTGCTTAGTTATTTATTATTATGACAGTATTGGAGTGTTAACGAAGTGATATTTTGCATAGTGGTGAATTTAGAATTTTCGATTCCATGGAATTCGTAGCAATATTCTTTCGCAAATTATTTCGACGGCGAGATAGTGGCAATGAGTATGATACGAAAACGTAGAATCGCTGATGAGGTGCCAGTTTTTCAAGAAAACTGTATTTATTTGTAAACATTCAAAAAAAAATCCGTGTGTTTGGTATGTAGTGAGAAGATTGCAATTTAAAAGCACATTTTGAAACGAAGCACCGAACCAAAATAATAATAGACAAAATATATAATTTAAGATATACAGTTAAAGATATTCGACCCGTGGACCGGCCGCTTGCATCTTTCATTTTTTTATGGCCCTCAAGTAAAACACCAAAACGACCAACGCCACGTAATAAGTTAGCCAAAACTCAGATCAAACGACTTTCAAAGAGCAGCTGAGTCTCTCAAACAATCGTAAACAGACTCTAAGTCATTTAAAGTCTTAAGTATAAGTGTTATTAATCTTGTCACGGTATTTGCTCCAAGTCGTGCGAAACCTATGCTGTTGCGCTGGACACTTCGCGGTTCTTTGACAAGATTCTGAAAGGTTAGCAGCGGGGTAGACGGAGCGAATACGGAGTTTTATAGTTTTCTTAGTTATTTATTATTATGACAGTATTGGAGTGTTAATGAAGTAATATTTTGCATAGCGGTGAATTTAGAATTTTCGATTTCATGGAATTCGCAGCAATGAGTGTGATTCAAACACGTAGAATCGCTGGTGAGATGCCAGTTTTTAAAGAAAAGTAGAAACCCTGTATTTATTTGTAATCACCCAAAAAAAGCCCATGTGTTCGGTATGTAGTCAGAAGATTTCTGTTATGAAAGAATACAATTTAAAACATGTTTTGAGATAAAGCACGTTGCAAAATATGAGAGAATTGGGGGTTAGATGCGTGTTGATACAGTGAAAGCCTTGAAGAAATAACTATGGTTGAAGCAATATACATTTCAGGAGCCAAATAATATAGAGAACGAAGCTTGTGTATCACATTAGGCAGTAGCATACCCACAGTTTAAGTTCCATTTAAACTTAACACATATTTTGTTACCGCGGTCAGTAACACAAAATTTTTGAGGTGAAAGCTTCTTTAGGCGCGTTTAGCACATTTTTCCTAGGTAGTGAATAAGACTGACTTGTCTACGCATAGACAGGATTAAATGCTGTCTACGTTTGGTTATTTAACGTCCATTCGAGTAAAATGGGCTCGAGTTGAGTTCAGCTAAGCGAGAGAGAAAAACAGTCTCTAAGAAAAATATCTAAGACATTACAATTTCTATTTGGATCAATCTGTACATATATGATGGTCGAAGAACATAATGATAGCTGCTGTGGTATTACTAAAATACTGTAGGAAAAAATAGCTGAAGCATCGGGCTTCAGATAAAAGCGGCAAGCATGAAGCTAACCAAATTTACCAGAGGAGATGGTTGCCCCATTCCGTTTAAAGTAAGTATTAACTTCTCAGAAAAAATATATCATATAACAAATATTTTAACCATAAGATCTATGCTTGGAACAAGAAAACTCAATTATCATCTTTGTTGAATAATTAATCCTTACCTTATTCCTTTCCCGTTCTATCTCTTTATAAAACCCCTTCTCTCCGTGCTTTACAAGGTAATTCTTCATTCCCGACATAAATTGTCGCATATTCCGCATGACGATTTGCGGATTGGTCTCTTTTGATTCGCAGGTGCAGGCTATAAAATTTTCTATATTTTGAGCAAATGTCGTACTTTTATCTTGAGCTAGTTCTAACGCATAATTCCTAATCGTAGTTCCTACAGCCCTCGATGGCCCATTTTGGTCTCCATTCTTTAATGCTCCAATTCGCGTTGAAGCTGAAATTAAGAAAATCATATTTATATTGAGTGTTTTTAAATATATGGGGAAGATATTTGTTATTAATATTATATTGAATG
This sequence comes from Pissodes strobi, assembly GCA_016904865.1. Lineage (NCBI taxonomy): Eukaryota > Metazoa > Arthropoda > Insecta > Coleoptera > Curculionidae > Pissodes > Pissodes strobi. Next base: position 18,193 of record JAEQML010053315.1, on the reverse strand, counting down.
TTTACTGTTTCATTTTTGTAATAACAATTACTCTGGTAAAACCTGGCAGACTGGCATCTAACACAGTTGCTTACTTCTTGAGTAAACATAAACATTAAAATATTTGTAACTTATAATAAATTGAACAGGCCAGAGAGCGAAACTCTGAGACATGATAAAGTTTTTACAGATTATAATGAATGTATGTATTTTGAAACCTTCGGAGAGTAAATGTATCTTTCTGCAATAAAAAGATGGTTACAGGACACTGTTGCAGTAGGAGGGTTTGATCTATTTATTTTAGAGAAAAATATTTTGGTAATAATTCACAACGAATTATCGTCCTTCATATATTTAACTGCTGCTTTGTTATTTCTAGAGATGCTCAAAATAGCTGGCCTCTTAACAGTAATGAATTGTGCGCTCAAATTCGGGTCTTTCATTTTCCAATACGATAAGTGTTACATTCCGACAATAATTTTTCTAGATGATCCCATTTAGAATCACTAGTTTCTTTAAATAACGAAATAATCTCATACCAAAGAATATTTGTTCATAGAAGTATTTTACAACGAGCTCAATAGTACCACTTCACTAAAAACACAAAATTTACAAAACATCAAGTAAAATTACTTTAAGAAATATCATATGCACATCATAGCCTAAAATTATTACAGATGTTTAGGAAAATAAAATTTACATTTATGAATAGAAGCTAGTTTAATTTGGACCTTGATCAGGAGCAAAAAATATTAGTCTCAATAATGAACCTTCCTCGAATTAATAGTGAGACATCTAACTTTTATTATCATTCTTCCGCTAAATTTATCAGACGATTTTAAAAAGCAAAAAGAAGTATCTCAAAGCGAACAAATTTTCAACAAAGTCTCGTTTTGTCTTAAAAAACGGCTATAGGAAAAAATCGTCGATATGAATATGCGTGGTAATTGCCTCTGCACCTCGCATCTGACGTGAAGTCAACAGTTACTTAACACACATGAGAAGAAATACAGAGTATATTGAAAGCTTTTAGTATGGAGTAATATAGCTGAAATTCTACTAACAAGGGAGGCCAGCACCAAGCCCTCTAATCTACAAGAGAGCCTTGAACTGCTTATGCAGACCCATTTCCCTGGTTCGTCGACAAAAGACGAGGAACTGGCCAGATGAGACAAACTTTCAACCTACTGGTGAAGACAAAATTCGATAGGCAGTACTAAACTTCTCACCCTTCAAATCGTCAGGTACCGACGGCATCCGTCCAACTCTACTACAGTGGGGCTTGGACGAGTTACTGCCGCTCTTGGTAAAGGTGTTCTGGGCATGCCTAGCTCTGCGCTATATCCCGAAGACATGGAGAGAAGTAAGTGGTGTTCATACCAAAAGCAGGAAGGATGGATTACACTGTCCCCAAAGCTTACCCACCAACCAGCCTAACATGCTTTGTGTTTAAAACTCTGGAGAGGCTGTGTGAGTGATACTTGAGAGACTGCGTACTGGTCAACCGACCGCTGCATACCAACTAATATGCGTACACTTCGGGAAAATCAACCGACACGGCCTTGCATTCAGCAGTGAACCAGATCGAGAGATCGCTGGTCAATAAGGTGTCCACCTTAGGTGTATTTATTGATATTGTAGGTGCGTTTGATAAAACCACCTTTGGAAAAATCAATGCAGCATTAATATAGAGGGGCGTCCCTCCTGCTGCTAGCGGCTGTATTTTCAACGTGCACAATGTTGTGCTTGCCATCCCTAGATATTTATCTACATTGCTAAGGCTCAGAGTCGTTCGTGTGCAACCCAGGGTAGAATGTGGAGAGACTAGACGCCACCTGTGGGAAGGGGCACTCGGAAGACTGCCACTACTGCAGGCCAGCGCAAACAGCATACCTCCCAAGTTTGTCTTCGACAAACTATATGATATACAAATAATACCAAATGAGCCTATAACCGAAGGTGCGGTTAACATTTTCGTGGATGGCTCAAAAACCAGGAAGGAGTAGGCTCTGGATTTACTAAGCTTTCGAATCGAACTCAAATGGTCTATGGAGGAACACGCAAGCATAGTTCAGTATGAAATTGCAGCTATATCCATAGCCGCAAAATAGATTGTTCGCAGGAATACTGAGGATAAGACTAATAGAATATACACAGACAGTAGACAAGCACTACTGGCCCTAAAAAGTTATAAACTTTGTAACAGTTCGATTTTGCCAATTTTAAAATTTTATTTATATGCGGCATTTAGGGAAAAAAAGATGCTGTATTTTGCACTGATCGGTTTATTAATACTGAATTTAATGATTCTATTTGCTAACAATTCGCTTGAAATTGCCGCTTTTCCTAATATGAATTAACTATATTCTAAGTATAGGTTAACTATATATTTGTATTAGCATTTATAACACGTTGTGACTCTATTTATTTTAGTTGATAAGCGATGCTCATTATTATTAGAATAGCTTGGCTTGATTTGTATTACATTACGGTAGAACGGTCAACGAACCGAGTTATATTTTTAAGAATTCTGTTAGCCTGCAAATACGCTGCATTTGACTTGTTGATCCATATTTTAATTTTGTTGGCATATTTTATAACCTTTTGGGAACCCTTTGGTTGCGGAGCACCAATTACCGGCTGCCATCTCCGAAGATCGTTAGATCGTTTTTGGACCTCTGCTTTAAATAAATTTATCGCTTTATACGGCAGACTAGTTTTTGTGAGGTTCGTTCCAAATGATAGGGATGGGCTATCCATCCGTGTTTGTCGCTCTCGATTTAGATTTTTAAAGGTTTATTATTCTCGTAAGAGTATTTCCTAGCATTTCTTGAAAAAATTAATTTTAGCTCACTATTCGTGGCTTCCGCCGTCGTTTATCATCCTAATAAACGATAATTAAGGCGTTTATTGTCTTGGAATTATTCCCCGTATCGAAATCGCTCGGCTTGTTGTTCATCCCTACTTTTTAATCGAACGTAAGCAAAGGCAAATTGACAAAAACGATCGAGTTCCTTCTAGTTTGACTGTTTGGCGAGGAGAGAAGCCTTCTGCTAATGCAGTTGTAGAGACTCAACATTTTATTGTGATTCAATTCTACCCTTTCTTTGGGGATATATTGTGTTGATTTTCTGTTAGTGTTTTGACACGACCGATTAATCGGGATCTAGATACTGGTGTAATAGGTAAGCATTTTCGCTGGATTTCTTTTCCTATTGCCTGTAAAGCGCGTGAACGCCATGATGCTAACGGTTTTTTTTTCATTATCTATATAGGCTTTCCACGTTCGTCATATAAGACCGAGACCGTCAAATCTTTCATAGTTAGCCCTCTCACACACGATCGAGGTAATTGTTGCTACCGTTTTGCCTAAATTAATGGTTTAATTGCTTATCTGTGTTACCTTTTTTTTGTGCATATACCGCCATTTGCTTTTGCATCTCACATGTTATCTTATCTACTCCATTTTATTTAATCTGAATTTTTATTTTAATGTAACTTTAATTTCGATCATATGGGGAAGTTTATATATTCTTTTAGGGGTGATTCATTCCTATCTTTGCTATATTCAAGTTGTCTGTACCTTGGTACATCTCTTATTTGCCGATGGTCATTGAAAATTCACGGATAATTTTTTTTGGGGGGAATTTGTTTTATAAAGAAAATATATTCATGCGAGGGGGGCTATGGTTTTTATTAAAGTAAGGGGGCTACGTCTAATGCGCATTGAGTTATTTCAGGGCTTTTTCCGGAGGGTACAACCTCTTTCCCGGGGGATCACCACGCTTACTCGCAGGCCACTACCTTTATCTGCAGCTAGAATCACCCTGTTCTAGTGGGTTGGAAGCAAGCTTTACCAGCAGCACTTATCAGCCAATCTCGACACCAAGCTATCGAGACCTCGTCTAGATCTTCCCTCGGGGCCATCGAGAGGCAGCACCTGAGGTATTTATAAGTGCTCGGCGTCTCCACCAGAGTTCGACGACCGGATTTGGGGTATTGTAGAGAAGCTTTATGTTTCATCGAGTCGTTTGTTTATCCCTTTAATATAATCGCTTTTAGTTATCCTTCTGTTAATATTAATCAAACTTTTACCGCCAAGCTTCGAGATAGTTCATTAAATTTAGTTTCATTTATTCACTGGTTTATCGGACCAGTTAATCTGTTTGCTCTGAATTTTCTCTCTTTTTTAATAAACGTCAAGCGTTGGCTCAATAATTTAATTTTTTCATTCATTTATCAAGTAATATAATCGCTCTGAAGTTTCTCTCTTTATAATATGAATCAAGCATCGACAACCACGCTTTCAATAGTTTTATTCTAGTTTTGTTTCTTTATTAACTTATCGAGTCATTTGATTTCATTATTGTGGCAGTTTCATTAGATTTCATTATTGTGGCATTTCATTGCTACCTATTATTATCGCTACATTTAACATCGGTGCAGCTATTAGCGCACGCATACCTAGTGGCAATTAGCTTAGTTAACGTCAAAGTGATCACTTCAATAAGTAGTATTTAGTGCATTTAGTGGTAAGGCATACAGAACCCAGTATTAACAACCGATTTAGTCTCTGTACAATCTCCATATTGTACTCTATTTATCAATTTCGTTAATAGTCATCCGACCTTCCTTGGTCTTTGGAAATCGCAAATTTTACTGTAAATTGATGCGGTGTTTAAAAAAAAAAGAAGTTAGTAGCCAATATATTGTTCCTTAAATTTTTAAATTGTGTTTTCTTGGTAAGTTAAGTTAATTGATTATAATCCCGCCTATATTCACGTTTTCTTGTTGGTTTCAAATTAAGTACCGGTTGATTTTATGAGCTGACCTAGCCACCCTGCACAACATCAGCAGAGCTTTTTCCGTTTAGTTGGCTAGAACGGGTGGCGCTTAAACGACTCCACGACAGGGTCCGGGCTATGCAATACAAGTCTCCAGGGCTAGGTTTCTTTTTAATTAATTGGAAAAAAAATCTTTACTTTCATTTTGGATTCAATCAGAAAAACGTGTTGCAACTTACAGCCAGGTCAGTACTAGAATGCCACCATTCACTGGAAGATGCCGCCCCCAAAAACAAAATTTCTGTGTGCTGGTCTTAAAGGACATACACAGTGCGAAGGTAACAAATTAGTGGACAATTGGCTAGAAAGGCAGCCGGTTCAAACATTATGGGAGCAGGCCTTTCCAACATACGATAAAAAGATCACCCATGAAGACTTTAGGGCAAGATGGGATCATACTCCCAACCCCCATCTCCTCGGATACCCAAAAATTTTCGAAAAAATGGGAAAATTAATTAAAAAAACGTAAATGATTGTTCGTAAAGTTAATAAAAATATTATAAAACGAAATAAGAAAAAACATTAATAAGAAAAAAGTTAGAGAAACGCGGTTTTCGGTAAAAAAGGCGAAGGAGTACAGCTACCAGGTCGGGGATGGCAAAAATGAGAAGAAACAAATGCTTTATGAAAAAAAAAAACAAATTTTTTTTAAAAAATGGGAGAAATTTAAAAAAAAAAAACGTAGAAAAATGTTCGGAAAGGTAGTAAGAAAAAAAATTAATAAAAAAAAACAAAAACGAAAGTGTCGAAACCGGGGGCAAAAGTTGAGAAAAAAAGCTTCAAAATAAAATAAAAACTCAATTCCTTATATCTCATTTCAGAAATTTCACAATTTTTTTTTATAGCACTAGGCTGGGAGATGGCCTAGACCAGCGTTACTTAAAGTGTACTTCGTGGGGCTCCGGTGCTCCACAAAGCCTCCGGAAGGGCTCCGCCGGCAGTCATAATACAATGAATACATGTATTAAAGAGGAACCTATAAGAATAAAGTTACCTAAGATAAAAATAAACCAGCAAAACGAAACGACTACTTATAGGTTTATACGTGAAATATTGCCTTTTGCAACTGCTTTCAACTTGGGTTACATATCTCATTTAGCTGTAATCACATCTGTTATTAACTTATGTGGGCCCTGGTAATTTAACATATATCAAAATAATTCCCCTTTGATTTAAAGCCCCTCGACCCTTATCAAACAAAATAATTACCCTCAAAAACAAAAAAAAATGTTAAAAACTCCTTAGAACATTACAGTCTGTTTATATTTTTCGGTCGATCCGTGGTGACTCATAATTTGCTGCTTCATGACCTTGTAGTGTAGGTTGCGTTGAATGACCTCGGTTCCTCGCGCCGCTTCTCGTTGACGCGTAGTCTGGCTGCCCGAAGTTTCTGGCGAACTTGAGATGATTCGATGGTTGTATAATAATAATATAAAGGAGGATTGTTTGGCGCGGAGAATTAATTAATCAAGCAACGTACCGCAAAATTTACTCGCACTACGCGCAGTATTTTATGTTCGCTTGTGTTGTTCGTTCTTGTATTTCATGCGTGAAGAGATATTTGTCACAAAAAAAGAAGAATCCATGGAGGGTTCATAAGTGGTTCGCTTGAATGATGCGTCAAATTTAAATCAAGATGATATGACGGCGTCCAGTTCTAGTTCTCTGGTTTCAAGTTCAAGAAGCAAAACATCTAATGACACACTAAAGGCGAAAAAATGAAAGTATGATGAATCATACATTAATCTCAGATTTGTTGATTACAACGGCTCACCTATCTGTATGTTACGCAGCAAACTCCTTCCCAATAGTTCGATGGCACCTGTTAAGATGCGCCGATATTTAGAAACTGTGCATCCCGACTTCAAAGACAAGAGTAAATAACTTTTTGTACGAATAAAAGAATAATTATTAAGAAGCCAAAAAATTATGACGTATGCGACTCAGACTGTGAATGAAAAGGCCACGGAGGCGTCGTATTTGGTTAGTTACCGCATTGCCCAAGCAGGATAAACGCACACTATCGCTGAAAAGTTAATAAAACCATGTGTGGTAGACATAACATAATGTATGCTCGACGAAAAATCTGCAAAGCATTTTTCGCGCCGGATTTGGGATCTCGCAGGATACATAAAACAAGAACTGGTTGCACGGCTCCAAATAACAAATTCGTCTTGCAAATGAATGAATCGACTGATGTTGCTGGACTGACCACCTTGCTGTGCGATATCCATATAAACATTCACTCGAAGAAGACTTGCTTATGTGCTAATCGTTGCCTACTAACACAACCGGAGAAGACATTTTTAACACGGTTAACATATTTTTTGAAGAAAACCAACTCGATTGGAATGATTGCATCGATATTTGTACCGATGGAGCCAAAATGACAGGTAGACGAGCAGGAGCAGTTACACGAATAAAAATGAAAGCACCAAATTGTAGTTCCAGCCATTGCGTCCTGCATAGACAATCACTCGCGGTTAAGAAAGTGCCGCCAAACCTAAAATTGGTTCTTGATGAGGCGGTAAAGATATTTTTGTCAAGTCACGTCCACTGCAATCCCGATTGTTCTCAATATTATGTGAATATTATGGTAGCAATCATAAAACACTACTGCTCCATACTGAAATGAGATGGTTGTCTCGGGGTAAAATTTTGACAAGGCTTTTTGAAATAATTATTTTAATAATTAATTAATTAATATTTAATTATTTAGACTAGCAATTTTAGCAGACATGTTTGGAAAACTTAACGAATTAAACCTGTCACTACAAGGAAAACAGACAACAGTTTTCAATGCCAACAAAAAGATAACCGCCTTTAAAAGAAAATTAGATTTTTGGATTACTTGTTTTGGTAAGAGAGAAATAGAAAGCTTTTCATTGCTAAGTGAGTACCTTAGTCGCCTTAGTCTTAGTGATACAGAAATATTTCAAAATGAAATATTTGTTGAATTGGTGCATTATCTCAATGGTCTGCGAGCGACTTTTGACTCATACTTTTCTGAAGAACAGAATACGAAACTGAAAATAAACTCATGGATTCAAAACCCTTTTTCATCCAAATTGCAGAAGCCTGAAAATATGTCAAATCAGATCTATGAATCATTTTTAGAAAATGGCATCGGACACAAGCATGGAATCATTGTTCCAAACAATTTAACTGAATGATTTTTGGTGCAGGGTTCGTGATGAATATCCACAACTTGCCACAGAGGCTTTGAATATTCTTCTGCAGTTCCTCACAACGTACTTATGTGAAAAGGGATTTTCAGCATATACAGCTACAAAAACAAAATACCGCAGTAGACTGGATACCGAACCAGACATGAGAATTCAACTTTCTTCTATCAAGTGCAAGCCTGACATTACCCAGTTGATGAAGAATAAAAAACAATTTCATGCCTGCCATTTAATGAACTTAACTTTATCATTTGCTTACTAACTTACTACTTACTCTATCTACATTTTTTGTATGATTATTAATAAACAATACACATATAACTGGTTCTGCTTTTAGTTTAGAGTCTAGGGTTCGGGTAAAAAATTAATTTTTTAAAAGGTTTCCGTTACCAAAAAAGTTCGAGAACCGCTGGCCTAGACGAATTGGTTGACCTAGGGAGGACGCACAGGTCGAATGGATGTGTCGTGGCCTTTCAAAGCCACCCTCTCACCATTTACAGATTCCAGATATCTGAAATTGGTGAAGTTCACTACCAAGGAATCAACTTCAGAAGTTAGAAATTTAAAATTTTAAATATAACATTATATTAAGTTGCACCTCATTTAAAACGTACCAAAAAGAGAAATATTATAAGCCCTAATTAGCTCGAAGTTAACGTGTTAACTCAATAATTTTTAAGTTTAATCGCCTGGCGCCACCCAAACAAATGCAAAGAAATAGATTTCTTGGCGTATATAAGACTCCTAGAACTTGATTTTAAACTTTGTTAATTTTGTATAAATAGCGCGTACTGTTCAATCAATCAGCCACAAAAATATATTCCAAACAGATTGATACGTCTCTCGCAATATACGCTATGAAAACATTAATTGTTTGGGTATTTGTATAATATGAATATATTTTAAGATACTTACCTAGTAAAGGATCAAGTCTATCCTTAAAACTCTTCGACCTATTGATTGAAGCGCATTTCATCTTATGCGGAGTTATTGTCTCCGCATAGGACTCATCAGTCTCTGTTATAACTTGATTTGGTTCCTGCCACGGGTCAGAAAATTCAGTCGTTTCACTAATTTCCGACGGGGGCGGTCTTGGAACTCTCTTTAGGTCTACGTTGTCATAGGCTGATATTCGACATCTTTCTTCTGCGTTAACGTCGAACATCGTTTGTATATCAGGATATCTGAAAAATAATGTTTTACAGAATCAAAGCTTTGACCAAAATATTTTGATTTTACTATGCAATTTAACTTTAATATTTTAGTTTGTAGACTTTGTCTCCCAGCATTATAAACTGAAAACAAGAGGATGCTCATCTAACTGACCCATATGTTGTCCGTTTAGTAGCGATAAGCCTCTAACTTCCTAACTAAATCCGTATATTTCGTATATAAAATAACAAAAACTTACGCAGGGAAACAGGTTTATTTCCTAATGTATTTACACAAACTGATTTTACAAAGATTTCATTAAAAACCTCAATCACATTTGTATGCTCGCAATACAAATACAGTCACCTCAAATCTAAAAATACTGTATTGTGGAATATTTATTTATACCGCATGCCATGACATTCAGATATATTTCTTTAACTACCGATAAAATTATTATTAGTAAGGCCTGGATATAAAATGAAGCGCGACGGGATCGTGAAGATCAATATAATACAGATACACACTAATTATGTTTAAAGCGGGGCAAATTGCGTCAGGCTTGCTTATGTGACCAAAAGAATTCGGTTTAAAGTGGAACCAACGCGGTCTAACCACTTCTTTGTACACTAAAGCGAGAGGCTTTACTAAGTTATTATCGGTTCAAATATATCACCGCCAGGCGTCATTAACCCAAACAGCTGATCGATCAGATGGGGCTGGGGGATCTATTGTATTGCAAGGTTACTTGAGCATGTTGCTAAGGGGCCAATTTCTTCAAAGCTCCTCTATAAGTCTGTATAAGGCTCGGTTCGTCATTTAAAACTGCAGTTGGGGTGGTGTTAAAAACTTTATTTAAACGCCGCACTTTGCATGCAAAGACACGATGATAAAATATCTATTACGTTAATCTAACTTGCAGTATTCGTTACTCTGTCAGCCAAACGCGATTGCGTTGACAAATTGCTATGGCTGCAATCGATAACGTTAACTCAGCCAATGTCGGTGCCAAACCCGAATTCAAAGAGAGGCGGTGGAGAAGCCGAACCGCACCTCACTACAAAATCAGGATTTGACTGGTGCGGATGAGATTAACCCTGAAGGTTACTATGTTAGAGCATACCGCAAACCGCTTAGAAAGCAGCGACCGCCGTAAGAGGCAGTGGGTCAGGGGGCACAAGGGTTCTGACTTAGCCGCCCAAACTGCAGGGATGAAGTACCACCATAAAAATTTCCTCAATCCTAGGTATTGTACGCGCCGATGGGAGAGCGACTAACTTCGGGACCGAACATTAACTAGATACTAGAAGGTCCACTCTCAATCGGCACTTTTGATGTAGCGCTTACAAAGGCGAGACGGGGTGAAACGTGGCACGAGGCCTGAGCGGTTAACCAGCATTTCAACAGCTTCCGCGACGGGGCAAGGAGGGAAATGCTGGGGGCGGAGCTTAGAGTGAACTTTCTAGTCTAGTGTTAATGTTCGGTGACCTGGTGCACCAAGAGTCTTCATTAATAACAACAATTTAAGAGTTGTCTATGATTTCGTAATATTGGGATGCAGCTAGACAGGAAAGCAACTTTTAATCCCATATCAACACTATTATTCCCAGAGCATTAAAGATGTCTGACTTTATTCAGGATTATTGAAAGCTTGTTTTTCTATTCTATTGTACTATTTGGTCGCATGAACCAGTACTATTTATTTATTTTTTGTATTTATTTACTTCAGTGGAAAATCACAATATAGTAAGCACTACAATTATACAAGCAACCATAAAACTGATGAAATAATAGCAAACGCATCATAGAAAATCATTATAGTAGGAAATGTAGAAAACGGTACAAAGAAGTAAAATATAACTTATTTGGTAGAAAGTAGCTGATGCGAAGGCATTCGAAACTATAATCATTATAACCAAAGACATATAAAAATAACAGGCAGAGCAGGTCATTGATAAATTATTATATTATAAATTATTAAGTAATGAATGAAAATAATGAAGATGGCGGCCTCAACGACGCGCCTGCGTCATGTTTCTCTCGGCGGCGGCGCACCATAGGCGTAACATTTTAGGGGACACCTGTTTAAGTCAGGTAACACTAAAATAAGCCTGCTGTCAAGCAGAAAATAATAAGCCATTATAAAAATGAAAATGACTAGACTAAAATAATCATTTATTAATATTTAAATATGCACCGGTGCCGTGCCGGTTTACTTGGGAATAATACTAATTATATAATGAAAACAAAGAAAAAAAAACCAATAAAATTAATTTGATGAACTCTTATCTTGAAGTATTGTCTCGAGACGAGTTTTATTAATTCATGGCAGTGTCCTGACCCGCCTTTGGATTGGGTCAAGATGGTATTAACAAAAAATTACTTAGGGAGCTTTTTAGGCAGTCGATAAGCTAATTGGTTCTAGTGTGGATTCGCTTCACGTTTGTATTAAGAAAGTGTTTATCTGCGGCGTTGGTCGATAAGGAAAGACTTCTAAGTAATTAGAGATATGGATGAAATGGGTTTACAAATCCTAATAAACATTACTAGTTCAATATAGGTATATAGGCACTGACGGTAGAAAGAATATCGGTCAAATGTTATTACGGTTTATAAATGCACATAGTCTAATCAGTCACTGAGTTATTAGAGTTAGTCTACTTACATATGGTCACTAAAATCACTAAACACATCATTCGCAAACGGGTGGCCCTTCCGAATGTACGAGGTATTGCCCTAAATTGTAGTTAATTTCAAACGTAATTTACAATATAACTGATAGTCAATTATCATGCGTTTCGCTTAATAAGTTCGTTGATGGGGCATATGCTTTCGATGCTTTTTCATAAAGACTTGTTTTGCAAGTTTTATGAAATATGGAATAAAATTAAGTTAGATTAATTCTGGCTTTTCACTGAGAATATAGAATTAATTCGCACTTTAGCACTTTGATTTGAAGATGAGAATAACGATTTAAAATAATTTTAACAAGATACTTTAGCTTTTTGGAGATAAGAACTTTACTGCAGTTACAGAATTTTAAGATAGGATTTTGGCTGAGAAACTTTTGCATAGGACGTCAGCAATTCATAACGGAGTATTTAACTTTAACTTTAGCTATGTAGGACTATCTGGACTACTTGCTGTATTACTAACTTCTGTAAGACTGTTACTTAACTTCTTACTGAAGAACTATAGAACTTTTATGGTAGACTATCGTTTCCGCTTTTATAACGTTAGTTCCTCTACTATAGAAGAAGTGTCAGTTCCCTCTCAGAGGAGAGGAAACCCTTGGGGTGTCTCCGGAAAGGAGGACCAATAGGAGGAGCTAATTGAGATCCATGATGGTATCCGGTCACTGTCTCTGTCTGGGCCTTAGGAAACGCATGGCTCCCGTGGGCTGTTACCTATCAGAAACGGTGGCTATCATGAAAGGAGTGGCCCGTGCGCAGCTACGCGAGTCGCGAACGGGACGCCCACGATGGAAAGGAAGGTCCACGGAACGCTAGAGCCAATGAAATGAGCTTAGAAGAGCGTAACTGAATTATCTAAAATAGCAGGAAATTCGCTGCGTTACAGCACGATTCTTCAAAAATGTGATCGCCAAAGTAGACATATATGCCACTTGACAACAACTTTATGGTAATTAGTACTAGTATATTGCACATATATTTTATATTTTTGTTAAATATATTTGTTGTTTTATGAAAAAATATTTTTCGGGTTCAGTTAACAATATAACAAGTTTTCTAAAAAATAACAAGAATTTAGGTATTCTGTATGTTTTCTACTGAAAAAATGCGGAAAAATGTTTTTTGGTGTGTTTTTTAACCTAAAACTTGAAATATATTTGAATCGAGAGTACAGGATCCCTCGTTACGTTTTGTTACGCTCGCTTCGAGGGAATAACCAACTAAAATTAACCCCAATTAACCTAAAATATGTGCGAAAAACTTCCTGATTAATTTCGTTAATAAAGGTAATTGGCAATAAATAAACAGACAAAATGAAACGATATGAAAATGTTGACAAACGGACGGCAGAAAGTCACTCCATCCCGCCGCCGACCACTGGAAGCGAGGAGCGACTGTATACCTTTTTTATGGCAGTGGCACACACACTAAACGGAGATCCTATGGCGCTCGACGAGAGGTGTGTGTGCAAAGATGTTGTTTGACGGTTCTTGAATAGTTGTAGGTTGTAATTAGGGGGAAATAGATGTCTTGGGAGTGAGTTCCACAGTGATGCAGTGCGCCAGACAAAGGAGTTCTTGTAAAGCGATGTTCTAGGTGTTTCCAGTTGTAGGACGAACTGGTCCGCTCTTGCCGTCTGTCTTGACTATCTGACAGGAGTTTCTAACAGTCCGATTTTGCCAGTGTCAAATATTTTTAAAATTTCATTTATATGCCGCATTTAGGAAAAAAGATGCTGTATTTTGAACTCATCGGTTTATTAATTCTAAATTTATTGATTCGTTTCGCTAACAATTCGCTTGAAGTTGCCGCCTTTCTTAATGTAAATTAACTCTATTCTAAGTATGGGTTAACGATATATTTGTATTAGCATTTATAACACGTTGTGACTATGTTTATTTTAGTTGATAAGCGAAGAACATTGTTATTAGGATAGCTTGGCTTGATTTATATTACATTACTGTAGAACGGCCAGCGAACCGATTTATATTTTTAAGAATTCTGTGAATATAACCTGCAAACTCGTCGATTCATATTTTATTGTCGGTTTGAATATTTCATAACTTTTTGGGAACCCCTTGGTTGCTGAAGTCCAATTGCCGGCCGATCATTTCTGAGATCGTTAGATCGTTTTGGGACCTCTGCTTTTATCTTTCCACCCGGCTGCTGCTTTTTTGTAACATTCGGTTGTTAGTCCCGAGTAATACGAATGTACTATTTCTTATAAATGCTAGCTGTCGATTTAAATTTTTAAAAGTTTATCGTTTTGTTCGGGAATATTCTCTGGTATTTCTTGAATCACTTGATTTCAATGGCTTAATTGTGGCTTCCGCCGTCATATTGCCCTCATAATAAACGAGAACTAAGTCGTTTGTTATCTTAGAATTATTCCTTGTATCGAACCACTCGGCATGTTTCAGCCCATCACTACTTGCAGATTTGACGTAGCGTTTGATCTCGTAGAAGGAGAAAGGCAAATTGACGGAAACCAATCCAGAGTTCTTCTAAGATTACCTTTCAAGGCGAGAAGAAGGTTTGCCGTGAGTGCAGTCTCAGAGACTCCACATTTAGTTTGTGATTTAATTCCGCCCATTTTTTGGGGACATACTGTGGTATCTCTTGGTGTTTTGACACGACCGATTTTCGGGACCTACATACTGTACTAGGTAAGCATTTTCTCTGAAATTATTTTTTCCCTATTGCTTGTGAAGCATGCGGACGACGCCATGACGCTAATGGTTTTTTCCCCTTATTTCTAGCGGCTTTCCACGTTCGTCGTATAAGACCGAGAGCGTCGAATTTCCCATAACCTTCACACACGATCGAGGTAATTATTGCTACAGTTTTTTGCCTAAATTAATGATTTAATTGCTTTATCTGTGTTAACCCTTTTTGTGCATAGTCCGCCATTTGCTTTGCGTCCCATATGTTATCTTATCTACTCCAATTTATCAAATTCGAATTTTTATTTTAATGTAACTTTAATTTTGATCGTATGGGGAAGTTTATATTTTCTTCTAGGGGTGATTCATAGCTATCTTTTTTTTATTCAAGTTGTCTGTACCTTAGTATCTCTTTTATTTGCTGATGGTCATTGCAAGTACATAGTTTTTAAAGAAGATATATTTATGCAAGGGGGGGCCATAATTTTCTATTAAAGAAAGGGGGCTTTGTCTAATACGCACTGGGTTATTTCAGGGTTTTACCAGCAGGCTACCACCATTTACTACCAGGCTACCACTTTTGCTACCAGGCTACCACTTTTGCTAGCAGGCTACAAGTTTTAGTAGCGGGCCACAACTTCAATTAGTGGGCCACAGTTCAATTATCAGCCAATCTTGACACCGAGCTATCGAGTCCTCGGCTAGTTTTCCCCGGGGTCATCGAGTGGCAGTACCTGAGGTATCTTATAGGTGCCCGGCCCCTCCACTAGTGTTCGACGACCGGATTTGGGTATCGTACAGAAGCTTCATCTTTCATGAATTCGTTGGTTTATCCGTTTAATATAATCGCTCTTAATTTTCCTTCTTTTAATATAAATCAAACATTGACCGCCAAGCTCTGAGATAGCTCATTAATTTTATTTTCATTTATTCACTGGTTTATCGGACCAGTTAATCTCATTGCTCTGAATTTTCTCTCTTTTTAATTTAAGTCAAGCATTGACCGGCTTTAAAACAGTTTCAATAATTTTATTCTTTTCATTCATTTATCGAGTAATATAACCGCTCTGAATTTTCTCTCTTTATAATATGAATCAAGCATCGACAGCCACGCTTTCAATAGTTTCATTCTAATTTTATTCTTTTTATTAATTTATCGAGTCATTTGATATAATTATTGTGGCCGTTCATTGCTACATATTATTATTGCTACATTTAAAATCGGTGCAGCTATTAGCGCACGCATACCTAGATGTAATTAGCTTAGTGAACATCAAAGTGATCACTCCGGTTTGTAGTATTTAGTGCATTTAGTTGTAAGGCATACAGTACCGTTAACAACAGAATTGGTCTCCGTACAATCTCCATATTGTACTCTATTTATCAATTTCTTTAATAGTCCTCCGACATTCCTTGGTCTTTACAATTGCCAATTTGACTGTAAATTGTTGCTGTGTTTAAAAAAAAAGAACTCAGTAGCAAATATATCGGTCCTTAAATTTTAGATTGTTTTCTTGTTTTCTTGTTAAGTTAAGCTTGAGTAATTTTTGATTTAATAAGCCAGCTTAGCCACCCTGCACAACACCAGCGCAGCGGAGATTTTTCAGTTTAGTTGGACAGAACTGGTGGCGCTCTAACGACCCCACTACCGGGGCCGGGCATTTGTAACACGACTCTCCGGGGCTAGGTTTCCTTTTAATTGAAAAAAATCTTTACTTTTATCTTCAAGAAGAAAAACGTGTTGCAAATTGCCTACGCGAATACGACTTATAGAAAATGACTACGCGTCGAAAAATAGTTCCAGTATGAAATATTAATATTATGAAAGAAAATTAATATTCCACGTTAGGCAATAGGTCCCTCTTATTATATTAAATAATTCTGTTAAGTAATTTTGATAGCATTATTGTTAAGGATGACCTATTTTTCTGCTGCACGGCATATATCAACAACTAAATTTGAAGCGTAAATTAATTTTCAATAATGTTTTGCAATTAATAATTCTGACAAAGAAACATCGGATTCTATTAACTCACGACACTTTAAACATGTAATAGGAACTTACTTTTCCAAAATAATGTTCGCAAAGTACGATTATGAGTATATTTACTGAAGCATGGAATGGAATATTTGGGTTCAAATGATTGGATACTCTGTTTTCGTGAACGGCCAGTTCCTTCTAGACGAGTGCCGGCTACGCGACGTTGTCGGCGTGCACGGCAAGAGGGAGATCCGCTGATTTGGTGAACAATGTGAAGTTGTGAAGTAGTGAAATAGGGCCCAGTTTAAAAGTTTCTAACTGCAAATAAATATGTCACTTCGTATTTTTTTGTGTTTTCATATTGATTCAAGTTGTGTACTATAAATGTTAATATGCTAGTATTATAATCTGCACGGTATACGTTAAATCGAAAAATTTATATTTTGACTTGCACTTTTTTGTAATAAATGTAATATTTCTGCTACGTTATTAAAAACAAGCTGCCGATTTTCCATGATACAGATATACTCCTCAGCACCGCAGTAGCGGTAAGTAATAGTACAACTTGCGTACTATTTTATAAGAGGGGAAAGAGGAAGGGGAACGATGTTGGCGTCTTGATATTTAGTAAACAAATCTGTCTATTTTTTATATGTCTTTGATTCTAACCCAAGGTGGATCCAACAATTTGTTGTAGGTTTTAATTAACCTGTCGTATCGCTGAAACATGTTGCTAAAGGGGAAAATTACTCCAAGGTCCTCCAAGTATGTTCTTTTAAACGCTCTGTTCGTCATTTAATACTGTAGTTTACCTGCTACTTATTTAGACGTCTGTTAAGTGCATTGCGATATTCATGTGATTTGAGGTTGTAATAACTGTTTTAAGTACGTAAAAAAATAATTCATTTTGAAACTGTAGTATTCACGGTGAATAGAACATAACACAATTTGCCGCTTCGAACCCATTACTAAAAATGCCTCCAAATATCAAATAATAAGTGCTATACAACCAAAATAAATGTTTTTGAAATGAAAACTTTATTAGTGCTGTTAGCCGACACCAATATAGATATATAGGATGTAGCCTGCGAAAGAATCAGATAGAACACAGTATTCAGTTGATACATTTTTGCCAAGAATACAAAATAAGAAGTAGTGGCCGTCCGATCACCGAAGTAAAGCAACGTCGGGCGTGGTTAGTACTTGGTTGGGTGACCACATGGCTTGGTTTTTATGAAGGTTTCACTTCTGCCGCGTGTGAACTGTTTTTAAGTAAATATAGTTTTTAATATCGCTCTGCTGAAGTTTTCACTTCTGCCGTGCGGTTTTAAGCACACACCTTTTTTTCAACATACAAATTATCAGTAACAGTGCCAGAAAGACAACTGTAATTGGAATAAAATATTTGTATTAAGATTCTAATATATTAAACAAAATATAGTCTGTAAGCCACAAGTTGTGTCGTTAGTATTTAACTTTCTATAGGCCAAAACATCGTAAAAATGACTAAAACGTCATGAGAATTGAAGCCCGACGTCTTCTTGCTTTCACTTGTCTAACATTAGCGAAGCTTAAATATCTCAAATTCTTACCTTTTTGAGATCAAATCGTGTAAGGTAGCTCTATCATCACAACTATCGGGGGTATAATCTAGTGAGCTTAGCAAATTGGGAATAGTAGGCCAGTCAGATTCATA
>JAEQML010053314.1:0-40486 GCA_016904865.1 Pissodes strobi | reverse complement strand
CACATTGCGTTCCAGCATTGATACGAAAATACTTCTACAGACCCCTCAGCTTTTGTTGCTGTAATAATAGTCGATAACGGTCTATTGTTCCCTCAAGTAGGTTGGGCTATATCGCAAATATTTACTAACTATTTTCCAAACAGCAATTTCTTACCTGTCGGCTAGAGACCAACCTTTATTAGAGTGGATTAGGTTAATTGGGCTATAGATACGACTTGAATGTTCCTTGTTATATCCGAAGCTGTACGGGAATGCGGGCTTACGTTCAGCACCCTAAAACTCGTTATAATGTTAAAATTTAAAATTAAATTGTTCCTCTACAAGAAACGGCTTTATTATTCTATATAATGTACCTTTCTGCTGCTGAAGCATTATCCCAACTTCAAATTTTGCATTATTCATTTCCGGATTTCACTGTTTAAATAGTTTCAATAACTTTAGCTTTAGCTATGTTGAAAACTGCACAAACACTATGCATTCTATTTGCACCTATGCAGTGATTTATTAATTAGTCTAGAAACGTCCTAACAATGTATATTGTTGTCTTCTTCTCATTCCTTGGAAAATTAATATCGTAAGATATATACCTATTTAAATAGCCCTATAAAATTAAATGCATATCTTAGGTACCACATTAACAATATTTTCATGTTTTTTAGGACGCATAACTGTTCTATAGGCAAGAATAGTATATTATATACCTAGGTTGAGAAGTAAGCCATTATTTACCGCTACGCGCTTCATGATATAATGTGCGAGGTTAATAATGGCCTTCTCAACCGAGGTATATATAGAATTTTTTTACTACTAGCTCTGATATATTACCATATTTGATTCGATTTGATTTTTATATTAGTCATTTTCTACTTTACGCTTTGTAGAGCAAGAGCAACTGCTGCGGTGTATAGAGGTTTTTGTTGCGAAATAGCGCATCAAGCTTCTGGGAGGCTGATTTTGCGATGTTAGCAACGTGGTCATGCCAGGACATATTGCTGTTGACCGAGATACCCAGCAGTCCGATTGACGAGGTTGAAGGAATGGTCGACCCTGCCATAATGATGTCAGGGCCCGCTGTATTGGCCCTCTTGGTAAACGTGGCTGCTTGGGTCTTTGCTGCATTGAACTGGACCAAATTTCGGTCGCCCCAAGTTTGAACTCTCTCCAGGTCTTGATTAATTGCTGTAATCTGCTCCTGTCTGCGGTGATGAGTCTCAGTCGCTGGTAAGGGTTTTTCTGATCTAAAGTGAGAGCCAAGGGTACGTCATCTGCAAAACTGTAAACAGGATTATTTGTTTCGGTCAGCAGGTCATTAATATAGATGAGGAACAGAGTTGGTGAAAGTATTGCGCCCTGAGGCACGCCCGCGTTGATGGTGAATGTGTCCGAGATGTGTCCATCGACTGCAATGTGCAGAGATCGGCTCTTAAGGAAACTGGCAAGCCAGCTGCAGAGAGAGGCTGGCAGTCCGAAGAACGGTAGTTTGTTGAGCAGTCCGTCATGCCAAACTCTGTCGAATGCCTTTGAAATATCCAACGCAATCGCTCGAGACTCTCCGTAGTTCTCAATTGCCCTACTCCCTATATGAGTGACATAGGCCACTACATCTCCTGTCTATCTCTCTTTGCGAAAGCCGCATTGATTATCACTGATTATTTTGTTGTTCTCGAGGTACTTGAGCAGTTACTGATTGACTACACGTTCCATGACTTTGGAGATTATTGGAAGCGAAGCAATTGGACGATAGTTTGAGGGCGTGGTTTTCTTGCCTTTTTTTGGAACAGGTTGCACTCGACCGACTTTCCAAGAAGATGGGTAAATCCATTTTCCGTAGGACAGAGAAAAAAGCCTGGAAAAAACGGGTGTTAGTTCGTTGGCGAAGTTCTTTAACACGATGGCAGGTATTCCGTCCAGTCCTGATGCCTTTTGCGTATCTAGATTTTTAAGGATTTTACGAATATCACGGTGATGAAATTTGACTTCTGCCATGGTAGTGTTGATGTTCGATATGGTGGGGAGAGTCTTGCCTTGGGGGACGTCTAAGGTAGAGTGCGAAGAAAACATTTTGGCGAGCATGTTTGCTTTTTCCTTGACTGTAGTCGCCGTGATGCCACGTTCGTCTGTCAAAGGTGGGAGAGACGTTTCTGTAAAGTTGTTACTTACTCCCTTTGCTACCGACCAGAAATTCCTGGAGCCACTGGGGCATTGCAAAAGTTTATTCCTGATCCTTTGATTGTGTTTGTCCTTAGTTTCGTCGATAACACGCTTGCATTCGTTGCGATTTTCAGCGGTCTGATTTTGCTGCCAGTACTTGTAGGCTTGCTGTTTCCTACCCACAGCTCTTTCACATCTTCTGTCGAACCAGGGCTTTGATGGTAACTTGATGGATTTGGGATGTATGCCTCTATTCCTGAGGAGATTACTTGCGTGATCTTTTCGCAGCAGACTGACGGGTCGTCAGCGCCAAAGCAGACGTCGAGCCAAGGAAAATCTAGGTAGAACTCCCTTAGATCGTCCCAGTTTGCAGAATTGTAATGCCAGATTTTGCGAGGCAATGGTGGATCCTTCTGTATGAGTGGCAATTCACAAACCGTTGTAATAAGTTTGTGGTCGGAAGTACCTAATGGCGGACCAACTGTAACTGTGTACTGGTCAGGATTGGTGGTTAGAAAAAGGTCCAGGAGGGCGGCAAATTCGCCCCTCTCTGAGATTCGAGTTGGTTCGTCTACAATTTGAGTAAGCCCACAGCTGATGGCGAATGCTTCAGCCTCGCTACCTTCGTTGTCGGTCTTGTTGTGATGTTTGAGTCAGTTGGTGTTGTGGGCATTGAAGTCTCCCAGAACGATTATTTCTGAACTAGGGTGATCAACCTGTATTAAGTCAAAAGTGGTAGCCAGTGTTGAAAAAAAGCTTTGGTAGGCTCTATCGCTCGGAGGCCGATAGAGACAACATATAAACTTGGTTAATCCCTTGGCGGTGAACTTGAGCCACATGACGTCAAGGTTTTTCGGTTCGAGTGTTTCCTCTCGGTGGCATGAAAGGTCGCTTCGGACAAAAAGGCATATTCCGAACTTATGTCTAAATCAGGTATGTAAGTCGTAACCAGGTTAAGGGTAGTTCACTGTTGTTCTAGAACATACTTGTGTTTCTGTAAGGACTAGTATGTGTGGTCTATTTGCTTGTAGATGTTGGTGTACCGAATTTATGTTTGTATGTAGGCCTCTTATGTTGCAGAAATCAATTCTAAATTGGTTCGGTATCTTTGCTATCTGTGAAATGCGGAATGAAGGGCTCCCAGGGCCACCCAGCGCCCGGAGATCCGAATGGCCGGGGAGTTTACCTCCGGAATATTTTGATCCTGGAAGCACCATCATGTCCATATTATTATATTCCTACTGCGGAACCCGGAACCACCAGCGCGGAAACGGAACGTGATTCGGGAAAACTACTTAGCGCTTCCCAGTGCTGGTGGGGTGGTCTTTCACCGGACAATGCGAGTAGGCGTATGCATCTACCACCTAGGGCCGCTTCCACTGGATGCATCAACCTCAGACTCTTTCCTTTGGTGGTCCCTACTCTGACAGGGGTAAAAAATAGGGTTTGTTGGGTCACTCCCTTGTGATCAGCTCCAGACTTTGTACTTTGGTGTTCTCCAGCCTGGGGGAGGACGAAGGGATTTGATGGGCTACATCCCGTGGCAACTCGGACTGGCGAGGGCGTCACTCCCCGTAATCAAACTGCTCTCACCAGTTTGACGTTCCTGCCAGCTAATACAATGCAGCCCCTCTTGTCACAAACTGTCATTGAAGATATGAGAACCATTACTACTAATCTTAAAACGTTTGTTAATTAGTTTCTTCGCAGTAAATTCGCGGTGTGCATTTCAGCAGAAATGCTAGCAAATATCTGTCTCAGTGAATATAGAAAATGTGACGTTAAAATTAGAATAAATGCGTTACACAATTTAAGACAATAGGTGTTAAGTTTGAAAAAGAATAACGAGAAGTTATTACCTTTAAATAATATACTAGCACTTTCATACATCCAGCATTAGGTAGTCCTACTGAAGGGATCACGACCACATGTGTGGAGGAGACAGGTTATCAGGAAATATTTGCCAAAAAGACTCGTCCAAACATGGGTTGTGAATTCAGCAACTCATACAATATAGTACATGGAGTAATACCAAAGTCATACTAATCAGAATAAAACTAATATAGAAAGACAGGATTTAGCCAACCTAGGGAAGTCAGAATACCTGAGAATCTCGTGCCGAAAGAAAAACTAGTGCTGGTAGAATATTAACAGAACCAACCATCCAAGAACAAGGTTTTCGGTACTTCGGCTGCAGTGTTGATAAACATACTCGGTAAAAGTCCTATTATTAAAAGAACTAAACCTAGAACTGCCTTCTAGACGCCAGTCTTCTCAAAGAGATAAGCTTCAGTAAATTTAACAGAATTTAGGACTCATTCCATGGGTATGTTTCGCCATTAATTTCGCATTTAGTTATTTTCAAATGAAATCCAGGAAATGGTTATAACCACTGTCACCATTACCAATAATTCCTTTTCACTTTGATGAGACTAGCAATGAAGTCTCACATGAGTGTTTGTCACAGAACCCACTTCGGTTGGCTATAAAAATCTTATTGACTTTTCAATAACACTTCGTGTGCATTTCCAATAATTCTTCCATGAAGCATAGAGCCTCAACTTGCTCAGCTATGAAGCACAGAGCCTCAACTTGAAACTATAACTGACAGGTAAATAAGCTGTATTTACTTCCTATAATCTAAATGGGCTTCGCTCAGCAACTACAGAATTTGCTGGGTTCATTAGCATGCTTTGTTTAGCT
This sequence comes from Pissodes strobi, assembly GCA_016904865.1. Taxonomy (NCBI): domain Eukaryota; kingdom Metazoa; phylum Arthropoda; class Insecta; order Coleoptera; family Curculionidae; genus Pissodes; species Pissodes strobi. The sequence continues at coordinate 35,632 of JAEQML010053314.1, read as the reverse complement.
TTGACGATATTATGTGCGAATCTGAACCTATGTTTTTAAAATCCGTAGATCATTAGTTATTTATGCCATATTTTTTTTACTGAATACATATAAAATAACTTTGAAATTCTTTTATTTTTGCTTTCATAGATCAATCATTAAAATCAATACTTTTTTAGCAAGACACAATCACATTTATTGTTCTCGTTTCAGAAGTCATTTTCACTGAACTGATCTTACAATAAAGAATGGTTTCTAACAATAAAAAAAACGATATCAATAAACTGAACGGGTTGAATTTTTGAAATATCTCTTCAAACCAAAACTGATAGATAAGGTTGGATTACAACAGCGCAAAATTTAGAATGGCCAATCACAAATATAATCCGCTTCAAAGGTATTGACGATATAGCGATTTGGTGGACAAACTTTTAGTTTTGAATCTGACTGTTAAAACAATGTAGATAAACATGTCCATTAAATTAACTGTGAGTTACCATAAACTAATAGGCAATCACTAAAAATACTCAAGGCCACTATCATAACATCTGAGTTAGTATGGAGCTGTTAAGAAGCCACTAAATCAGCTAAGCAGTCAATCTAGCTTGAATGCCAAGGCACGAAGGCCAGATGGGCAAAGAAAAAGCCAGTGATATAGCTTTAGAAAGCTCATTGGAGGCTATGATTGGACCAGATCTCACCTGGGAAGTGGCTAGGCCTATTCATTAAAAGGTGGGTATCATCTGGCTCTGTGGTGAGCCCATCGCCATTTCATCTTTGCTACCTCCTCCACTTTCATTTTACGTCTTATCTCGGAGTTTTTAATTTTGTCTCTTAGTGATATTCCAAGCATGTTTCGTTCCATTGCCCTTTGGGTGGTGTCTAGTTTTGCAGCAGACTTTTTAGTGAGGGACATGATCTCCATTCCGTAGGTACACACCGGTAATATGCAAATGTCGTATACTTTTATTTTGAGGTTTATGGGAATGGAGTTATTTTTTAAGATGTATGCAAGTTTACCGAAGGCGGCCCATGTTAGCAAATAATACATTTTTATTTCAGCGTCCTGGTTTGATTTTCCTAGTCTGATGTTATTAGCCAAGCATACATAGTGTTCAAAGTTTTCTATTCTCTGGTTCTGTATTGTTACATTTGTCTGTTCCTGGCTCATTATTTTTGTTTTGTTGTAGTTCATTTTAAGGCCTACAGTTGCGGATACGTCATTGGGTGGTTGTAGCATTTCATTCTTATACTATCTAAGATTTTATTTAATTCTTGCGATGGCTTAAGTATCCTCCGTCGATGTTTATACCTTATATTCCAAATTCTTAAAAATGTCTTCTAGGAGAAGAGTGAATAGTTTGGGCGAGATAGTGTATCCCTGTCTCACTCCTCTTTGTAGTCTTGTGGAGTTCGTTTCTGCCTTATCGTCTAGTTTTATTTGTGTGGTTGCATTTTCGTATATGTTCTTTATGGTGTTCGTGTGTGTTGAAAATATTCTTGCGTTTTCTAAGGATTCCAACATTGCCCATATTTCGAAGTAGTCGAATGGTTTCTGCAAATCTACAAAAGCTATATGGATCGATACGTTATACTCGTGGCACATCTTTGTTAGTGTTCTTATGGTGTGTAGATTATCTGTGGTGCTAAAGTGTTTTTTGAATCCAGCCTGTCCGATAGGATGGTAGAAGTCGAGTTAATTCGTTATGCGGTTTGTTATGATTTTGGTTAACAGCTTGTAGATGTGTGATGGTATAGATATTGGTCGGTAGTTTTCAATATTTGTGGTGTCTCCTTTCTTCAATATTAAGATATCTTCGAAGTTGTACCAATGTTGTGGAATCTTTCCTTCGTCAATTATTTTATTAAATAGAATCTTCAATATTAGTTCTATTTTTCCGCCGCCAATTTTCAGCATCTCTACTGTAATGCTGTCCTCTCCTGCGTATTTATTGTTTTTCAGCGGGTTGAGTGTCATTCTTATTTCGGTGTTTGTTATGCCTGGTACCTCTTCTGAACCTATGTTAAATATAATTCTTTTAGTTCGTTGACAGTTTTTGTCCTGGACGGTCACATTTTTCTCGTTTTTTATTTTTATTATTCTTGTTCTGCCTCTTGAGTTTTTTGGTTTTAGTACTTTCATGTTGCAGCTTTTTCTTATTGTATCTTGTATTAGTTTGTTAGAATAGTTTCTATTGTCTTTTCTAATCGCCCTTTTTACTTCCTTGTTTAGAGTTTTGAAACTGTCTGATGTTCGTTTTGTCCTTTCTCGTCTTTCTTTGAGAAGTTTCAAGGAATTGGGTTGGAGTTTAGAGGTTTTCGTTGTTGTTAATTTGGAGCAGACTTCTTTGACCGATGTGTTTATGGTTTATTTTATTTTGGCGGCTAGTTCATCTACTTGTATTTCTTTTATTTATTGTCTCTATTGGTGTTAGTCTTGTTTCAAATTCATTTTGGTATTCGATTTGTTTTTGTGTCATAGTTTCCGTGGTTGGATAGCGTTCTTGTTTGATGAGTTTGTTGGGTTCTATTCTTATGTGTATCTTGATCTTCGCTGGTATTAATCTGTGGTCACTTCCAGTTTCCGGTATAAAATGTAATCAGTACTGTCACGTAGGTGCATATGTTATTTTTATTGGAGATAATGCAGTCTATTTCGTTTTTTGTTGTTTTTTTCTGGGCTGGTCCAGGTCCATTTGGGTTGTTTGGGTTTCTCGAAGAAGGTATTAAGGCAAAGTAGGTTTTCGTTGTTCAAATAGCATGGAATAGTACATCGTGTACAAAATCAATCTAAATTTACGACAGTTGGATGAGGTATTATAGCAGATTACACAGTCACTGAATTATTGATTTATCGTATCATCTTACGGTTACTTATTCCTAGTTCGAGTTCACGTTAAATTTTAAATTTGTCACTAATCATACACATTTCGAATATTACGCGTATTTATAGTTGACCTTTCTACTTGCATCACCTTTTTCAGTTTAATAACTGCAATATTTTCTCCTTTTATTATGTTATAAGCCTTGGAACTTAAATGACTTACTGATATAATAGTAGCTAATACGTCTCTCTTGCAATGCGGAATTATAGCGATTCTTCTCTGTTTCAGACCTTAATAGTTTAATTGACTTTCTGAACACTTCTTCACTGATTTACTTCAAACTAGACAATATTTAAACTGTGAATACTGAGTAATGGTTCTTTACACTTGAATTGAATTACGCTAAAAAGCAGCGCATTATGGGAACCGCCATAACTGAACTACATGTTACTACATATTTCCTCCTGATGTTATTGGTGGAGTATTAATATCTCTCAAAAGTCAAAGAGACTCCATACTGGTACCCGGAAGGGGTAATTCAACAGGCGGGGTTATTCTAAATGCGTGATGGCTACTGGTCCTTGACTCTAGATTGGAATTAGAAAACAAATGTTTTGCTCGGATCTCGCGATATAGGAAATGTTAGCCATATCAATATGGGCGGTCCTTTTAAAAATGTGAGTACCGTAGATACATTCGTACCAACGAATGTAATTTTACGTATATTCGGTAGGTTTTACATTCGATAGATGCTGATTAGAGATAGACTCATATGTCTTGGAATGAACATTTCCCTGAGGAAAATAAATAATGAATTTAAGCAAAATGGTAAATGCGTATTATTATATCCAAAGTTTGATCAAACCACTCTGAAAGTTTCGCGAGGTTGCGCTTTAAACACATGGGTATAACGAATCCACAATGCTGCAAGCTACACTGAAGAACCGCTCTCAAGGCTATGGAGCCTAAATAGAGGTATCTAAAGACGGAGAAGCCGTAGTGAAAGACATAACGCTTCCCACAAACTCTCCCTAATCTAATCCTCTTTATATAGCTAGATTTGACATGTAGGTAAAAGCAGATGACGAGGCGATACAAATTTGAGGAAAGTAATAATATTTTGGCAAACTCCTCAATAGCTAGAATAATGTGTAGGTCGCAAAGGGGAGTTATAAGATAATTCGTACCTGACATAAACAAGTAAATAATAGTATATTATTTTATATGGAGGAAAAGTGATACTTTTCATGGCGCGCTCGTGTTTAACAGCCGAACGGAGTGAGGCTGGTAATAGAGAGCAAGCCATGAAAAGTAACTTTTCCTCCAAATAAAATATGCTGTTTTTTCTTCAAATGTCGACATATTAATGCAAAAACATCTCTTAATAGTATTAATATCTAATTATTATTAAAGATAAATGGGTTCGCAAGGCGACTTAGACCACGGTCATAGGTGGCCTTGCTTAGACCGGTGTCGGTGAATTATGTAACATAAAGCTGTCAGTGGACACTGTCAACAATAATTATTTTTTAAGATGGCGTCTCCGATTGCGTTTTAATTCCGTATTGATAAGCAGTTATTGAGTAAGTTCGATTAAATAATAACCAATTTGTTCCTAAATTAGTGATTTTTAGAAATGCAGTCACAAATTGAGTGATAAATACAAATTGTAGTTTAATAAATCTTGAGTTGTTGACGCTTATTTTCTTGTCTGTTTGTATTGTATCTATGTTGCTATGACAACACTTTTACCTCCGCCGGCGGAAAAGTGAAAAGTAAAGCTCCGGCGGAGGAAAAACGAAACTTCACGGCCGCCTACACAGTCGAGTAATGACGGATTTGCTGACGTTTGAAGAAAAAAAATATTAATTCAAGTGTTTAATTTGGGTTAGTGCTAATAAGCGTGGTAGTATTGTATTTGTAACATTCTAAGCACGGTTCTGTTTTATTTTAAATGTAACACCTAATATTATATTTCACAAAGGTATATTATATTATATCTAGCAATGATAATAATAAAACAAATATGCAATTTTTAGTTAATTTACTATTAATGCTAACATATTATAATTTTTTACCGTTGTAATTTGGGATGGCCAAAAAAAAAAGGATATTTAGATTTCCATAGTAGATCGGATGATCACGTATAACGTCCACCCCCTTTACTGATACAAACAACTGAAAGATACCTATATCCTACATGTTTGTAGGACTCTTAAAATAATCTCTATAAACATATTAAAAATAAGAAAATATAGCTGAATTCATTAGTATACGAAAGGGATCAAAACGCTTTATTTAATTAAATGGATTACCCTATTTATGAATCCTTTTTTGAATCCTCCCTGAAATTGTAGTGAGCTTTTATATAGCCTAACCTATTATAAAAAGGGCTTTATTGAGTCCCTAGGGGAAATGCCGAGCTATAGACCCCAATTTACTTCAGAGTTTCTACATTGCTTGTGACAACTTTTTTTCTATGACAAATTTAAATTCAAAATATTTGCTTTTTTCTGGATAATTTTCCGACTCAGTCTACGATTAAAACATATTAACAATAAATCATTAAAAATATAAAATGCAAATCACCAGGAATAAACTGGTAGAAATTTAGTAAGATTACTGAATATGTCTATTTTTTAACACCTAGTTGGTTCTCCATGATAAATTTCGGCCGCATTATTAAGCGTGACCAGAGGATTCGAAGTCTGGCCAGAAGACGCCTCCGTATGGCAAACAATCGCTTATACCTACAATATTTGCTAAACTTGTAATGTTGCAATGCACAAGTTAAAACGTACTTCAACTTCAACATTATGTAACGGGCCAGATTTTCGAGTTCGTTTATTCATTCATCGAAATGTTAATAATCGGTCGGAAAGTTGCGGTACTATGAAATAATTCATTTTAAGATTTGCGTTCACCATAGTGTCAATCATTCAGGGCTGTCGACCCAAATGAGATTATCTATTCGTGTGGTGGCCTCTGCGGCACGGTAGATGAAAAACTCTCTAAAATTTAAAATCGATATTAGCTTAGTTTGGGTTAGTTTTCTTTTAGTGGTATTAATGCCGACTAATTCTAGAACGTCGTGTCGCCCTTCGATGAATTTGACAGGGCGGGTGTTAAAGGTTATTCTAGCATGTTCTTTTTAATAAATATCGGGTCAAATGGCTATTTTCTTTAATTAAAATAGGCTTCGGTGTGTCAAAATTCTGAAGTATTATTTTCTAGATCGGTTAGAAAAATGGTTGGGGGTGACATGGATACGCAGATCGTATTTCTATTGGCCAGTTGAACTTCTCCAAGTGGAGATTTTAGAGGGTCCCTTGGCCTTCCACGTTGATTCCTGGAAGTTTCTTGTGTCCACCCGGCCCATTTCTGGGTTTCAGGTGTAGCTTTAGTCGATTGCTTGTTTGGTGTCTGAAAATTGCTTCTTAATAGGATTTATTGCTGCTTTGTCAGATGAGTTGATTTGATGGATTTTAAATAACGCCCTAATTTTTTTAATTCCCTTTACAGCTTTTCTCGTACACCATTTTGAGGCAGCCTAGCGATTTCGGCGTTAAGCAGTTAAGAAGCCCTTCGCAAGTAAAATATTGATATTTCCGATTTATTATTTTATTTGCTCTGATTGTAAATGTTCTTTGTTTATAAATTATATGTGGGACCTTGAATATATTGATGTTTATCAAGGTACTACCGAGTGGTTTTTCCTTCGGCTGATGTCTTTTTTGAATTAGTTATCTTCAGCTACCTGTAGAGTCCTTCTTCAATTGACGAAGTTCCTTGTGTTCCTACAGGCAGTTCCTCGTATTCAGTGAATGTAAACAGTTACTTCTGAAAGCTGCCTGAGGAGTCACCCTTAAACCGTGAGAGATTTAGTTTTAATGTATATATTTTACCTTCAATTGCTGGTTAGTGTATATCGGGTTAGTTAGCCATCGAACCCTTAATTATTTTCCTGTCTCCTTAACAAACATAATTTTAACTTTTTTTTTTACTTGAGTAAAAGGCCAAACTATTAACTCACCCAGATTTTCATAACGCTCATTTTAATAAATAGGTAACACTTATTACATGACTGCACTAAAAAATATCATTCGATGAAAGATAAGGAGACCTGGCTGGCCAACTAATAGTATGATTTGGCCCTATCATCTGTCCACTGAAAATTTTCTGGATATATTTTCTTACCTCCCATAAATTATGACCAGAACCACCATCTTTTTGAATAAATTTATATATCTTAATTTTTAGGAGCATAAAATTGTCTATGCTAAGATTTTCTTCAAAAAATAAATAAACAAATAAATAAAAATACCAGCCCAAACATGTACTAGTTGACCGTATTGAGCCCTGACATACACAAATTGTTGCTCATTTATTTTTACTCTACTATCTAAATTTTTGAATATTCGGTTTATTGATTAATGTAATGGCCTGTCATTTTACATTGCAATTTCTTAAAAGCAAAAATCTGCTTTTCAAATCTTATCACATTATCGTAATTCTTGATGTTTGTATGCATGTTTTCTTTATACGCGGTACTCTGTGATATTATATCTGATGTTTTCTAGAGTCTTACGAAGAAGCCTGATGCCAATTCCTAAATCTGTATTATTTTATTTAACTCTACCACTAGTTTCCTCTAAGCAGTTGAATTTATTAATGTTACAATACCTTTAGCCTCAAAATTTTCAATAATATTCTGGACTGTTACTGATTGGCTTGGAGAGGTCTGCAGCGAAATTCACAGATAACTTATCAGTCACCGATCGACAACTACTACATGAAAACATATAGTGGGTACCTGTCATTTAAACACAGTTATTTTCTTTCTTTCTTCTCTGGATACAGGAATTCATATTAAGGCACCGTAACGAACTTCCAACAAAACTCTTCGTGAAAAATTGTATGTAGAAAGTTTTATTTTATTCTCTAGGTTAACGTGCACTAAAAAGTAGGTTCCTCGAATGATGCTATCATATTTGGTTTCCATCGTATCCAACGTCTTAGAAATGTTACTAGTAAATCTCTGTATCGCGTCCAACATAATATTTAACATTCTTTTTTGTTGCAAACTTCACAAGAACAAAAGAGTTTAGAGCTATATCTGCCATATCATTCATGATTACTGCGTCGTCTTTATCCGTATCAGAAATGAAATCCACCTCTTCGGAATCAGTCGTTGAACTGACTGATTCCGAAGATATCGCTCTCGCTTGACCTCTTATCAGGTTCTTTATACATGATTTGTTATTTGCTGGTGTATCGTTCAAACAATCAGCCACTTTCCTTTTTATAGTGGACTGTTTTTGTAGAATTGCCTATCGTGCCTGCTTCAATTTTTCTTCTTCTTCAAGCTTTTTGAAAACAGGTGTGCTGGTTAATACTTCAGATTTTTTCTTTTTTCTTTGGCGCCTTTTAACTGGAACTGCAATCGTAGAAGGATACGGTTTTAATACAACTGGAGAAATAAATTGCTTCTCGGGAGTAATGCTTCTTGAGGATGAAGAGCTGGATGGCATTATTTCAGGCTGATTATCCACTGTATTAATTATAATTTCCTGCGAATCTGTTACCGTCGCTGGCATAAAATCTTCGTCATTAAAAATATTATTAATTAATGGGTATATCCCAGTGGACCGAAAACCGGATACACAGTTTCGAGGAGTGAAAGCTAGTGGATACGATTGTCCTAAAATATCTGCTATATCATAAATACTGATTCATTTTCCTAGATTATTCAGCAACCACGTTTCGCAGTATTGATTATAAAAATTTTCCAGGGGAAAGTAAACTAATTTGTCCAATGGCTGAAGCCTGTGGCTGGCATGCCGGCGGTAACGTGAGTAGTATTACATTTTTCTCTTTTACTAATTGTATTGTTTCCATTGAAATAGTAGTTTCATGGTTGTCAGTGATCAATAATATTGGCGACTCGGGTGTTGGTTTGGTGTGTTTTGCGAAATGAGCTATTCATTGCCCCAAATGTCAGTAGTCATCCAATCTGACGGAGATGCTGTTCAAAGAGCTCCAGGTGGACCATTTGTTTTCATATAATCTTTGAAATATTTTCATGAAAATACTAGGAGTGGCGGTGTATTATTTCCAATTGCATTGATACAACCACATATAGTAACAAGAGTTCCCCGTTCACTTGAGATTATGTGGCCAACCTGTTTTTGGCCTTTTCTCGCAAGAACTTTTCGTGTTTCTTGAACGGTAATAACGGCAGTTTCGCCGAAGTTATAGACTTGTTCTGGTCCCAAATTATACTTCTCGTAAATTTGACGGATATTATTGAAAAACTGTTGCACTATTGGTTTATTGAACCCCATAGCTCTTCCCAAAAATGTTGATCCGCGTTAGGGACAGCGCTTTTCTTCTCTTTATAGAACCGTTAAACCATAATCTTCTAGCAGTGCAGTTTTCTCTCCATGAGGCAGGTATTTTTTCTAATTGCAACTGCCAAATCATAGGTCCACTCGGGCACATTATGAATTCATACAAAGATGAAGCAAAAATGGTTAATTCCATTTAATTTCATCTTCCTCCTCTTTGCTTTTTTTCAAATAACGCTTTAGTATAATACTGGAAATGCTGTGTTTAATAGCCGTTAACTAATAACCATAGTTTCTGATGAAGTTGTCCCAATCTTGTCATCATTCTGCGCGGCATTTTCCTAGAAACATCTAATATAAAGGAAAGGAAAATTGCACCAAATAATATTTTTTCTAACTGAGGTACAGTGACCAGCCCCTATTCATCTAATTTAGTAGTGACTGTACCTACATTTAAAATGGTCGCTGTACCAACAACCATGTTGAAAAATAAGTCGAACAAAAAACACGTCCTGCATGAAAAATATTTTTTTATATCAATAAATACTTACATGCTATAGGTATGTCACCACTCCATCAAATAAGCCTCATATTTTAGCTCTGTCAGAAACAAAAGTGAAATCAAGCACTACACATGTTCACTTAAATATACCTGGATCTATCCTTAACTCCGATTTCGACATAACTCTGGATTAGCTGTTTTTATACGAGACGATTTATGTTGTCAACGAGAAGAAATATACGAACCTAAGGACTTCGATGTCATATGGTTCAAATTAAACATACGATCGAGCAACGAAATTCATTTGTTGCTTGTATAGACCACCTAGCGAACACCAATATAATTGGCATTTCTCAAATCTTGGCAATCAAATTGATTTTCTGCAGATCAAGTATCCAACGGCAGAAATTGTTATAGTAGGAGACTTCAACGTACACAACATGGACTGGTTGAAACACTCCAACTAAAACGACGATGAAGAAAGAGAAGTCTTTTGCTATAAGTCACGGACTTACTCAGCTAGTTGACGAACCTACCAGGATCCTTGAGCATCAAAAAGACTGCTAGCCTCTTGGATCTATCCATAACAACTAATCCTGACCTCTAAACCGTAACTGTCCAACCTCCATTGGGCTCATCAGACCACAATTTTATCTCCGCAACCTGCGAGTTTGCTATCAAAACAGGAGCCACAGGTACCCCGAAAGGTTTGGCACTACAAATCTGGAAAGTGGCGTTTTCTCTTTTTTTTTCTTGGAAAGATGTCAGCTTTAGGAATCAAAACACCCCTGAATCTGCTAATGAGATAACTCTAGTTATCCTAGCTGGTATGGAAGCTTGCATCCCTTCTTCTGTATCTCAAACAGTAAACCGTGATTTGGGGAAAACTGCTAAAGAGCAGTCAATGCTAAAAATGCCGTCTACCGCAAATGGCGCCGAGATCCGACAGCCAAAAATAGAAATATATTCATCACGATTAAGAACCAGAGTAAGCTGATCATTGAAGAGAGCAAGGAAGCATGTAACGAGCAGATCAAGAACAAACTTATCTTCTGTCCTAACGAATCAAGATCCTTTTGGGCGATTTGAACGTTGATTTCGAGGACGCAGACAGTAGAGCTACGTGCGTGCCTTCTAATGTGCTAAGCTCATACAACTTGTTAATGCATGTTGCCGAATCCACCCGTGTAACAACTAATTCATCAACGACCATCGACTATATCTGCTCAAACTTACAGGAGGAAGTGAATTGTGGAGCCATCGATGCTGCTCTCTCAGACCACCATGCCGTTATGGCGCAACTTCCTATAGAATCAACTAAACTAAAAAAAAAGAGTACGTAAGAGAATCATGGAATAAAATTGACAATCTTCAGGTTTTCTTGGATACAGTAAATTTTCCAGAGATTGTGTCATTGACTGAACACTGGCTTGATGATGCTGAGCCTTTTGGCTATCAAGTTATTTCAAAATTTTGTCGTAAAAATTACAAAAATGGAGGTACAATTACTCTCATTAACGAAAACTTATTGGTCGCCCTAGGTTTCAAGGCCCTGCATAAACTGGATGGGTTGTTGGTTGAGAGAGAATTTAAGTTTTCTGTTGTATGCTTGTATCGCTCTCCGAATACATGTGTAAAAATGTTTTTAGTTACATTGGAACTATTATTATCCAGATTTCCTACCAAATCGCGACTAATTTTAGCAGGCGATTTGAACGTTGATTTCGAGGACGCAGACAGTAGAGTTACGTGCATCCTTTCTAATGTGCTAAACTCCTACAACTTGTTAATGCATGTTGCCGAATCCATCCGTGTAACAGCTAAGTCATCAACGGCCATCGACTATATCTGCTCAAACTTACAGGAGGAGGTGAATTGTAGGGTCATCGATGCTGCTCTTAGACCACCATGCCGTTATGGCGCAGTTTCCTATAGAATCAACTAAACAAAAAAAGAAACGAGTACGTAAGAGAATCATGAGTCGTCGTAATTTTGACTCTTTCAAACACATTTCTAACTCCATTGATTGGCAGCAAAATGGCAACAGCCTTACTCTCTTCTACAAAAAAATATGTGAAGCGTTTAATATGTCTTTCCCTTTTCGTACTATCAAACCCAAAACTAAGAAAAGGTGGATTACAAATGATATACGTGTCTCTACAGAAAACTTATGGTGTCTTAATACTCTTCGAAAATACTTTGCCTCTCAACCATTCCTGGCGCACCTTTTTTGTGCATACCGCAAAATCTACAAATGTGTCTTAAAAAGGCCAAAAAAATTATTTTACTCCTCCAGATTGAATAACGCAAAAAGTAAACACCGAGAAACTTGGAGGATCGTGAATGAGCTCGCTGGTCGCTTGAGACATAAACATCATGAATCTAAACTGCACCCAAATGATTTAAATGAGTTCTACTTCTCTGTTGCCTCAAATCTTACCAAATATATTAACACGCCGTCGTCTTGTCATATCTGTCCAATTTGCGTGTGTCGAACTCTTTCTTTCTATCTCCAACAGATCCACAGGAGATAAAAAGCATTCTATCTGTCACCAAAAACAAATCCTCCTCGGGTTAGGATGGGCTGTCTTTGCGGATGCTCCAGGAACTTCCTCATGAAGCGTTCGTGGCCTTTGCTAAATCTATTAATTCCTCTTTTGAATCAGGCTATTTTTCAGACTGTTTTAAGTCCGCAAGGATAATTCCCGTTCACACGGCAGGCGACTTTAGTGATCCTCCTAACTTTCCTCCAGTTTCACTCTTTTCTATCCTCTGTAAAGTAATAGAACAGCATGTTAAAAAACGGATGATCAATTTCTTAGAGACCAATCACACTATTAACATTAAACAATTTGGATTTCAATCTAAAAAAAATACTTCGGATGCAATTTTCTTTTTGCTGGAGGAACTGTTGGCTGGTTTTGTGACTAGTCGAAAGCATTCGACTGCGTAAGTCATGAAATACTGCTGAGGGAGCTTTCTGTCTGTGGCTTTAGGGGGGTTAGTGGAGTGGATCAAATCCCACCTGTCGGGTCGTACTCAGTCTATTTCTATGGGGGAGGATGTATCTAGTGCGAGACCTATAACTTGCGGAGCGCCCCAGGGGTCAGTTTTGGGACCCATCCTATTCCTGCTATACATCAACGATTTGATGCGACTCGACATTACGGGCTCTCTCACTGTTTTTGCAGATGACACTACACTCTTGTGGAGAGACACTGATGTTTGGAGACCCAACTCCCGAATTAATTCTGACCTGTCGAAGGTGATGACATGGTGTAATGCTAATCGTTTATTTTTAAATATCTCCAAGACCCACATTGTTACGTTTAAGAATCTTACACTTTAAGATATTGCCATTGGACAACATATAGTGGATAGTATCTCTAGCGTTAAGTTTCTAGGTCTCAGTATTGATTCAAGCTTAAAGTTTAATTGCCACATTTCGCAACTTACAAGGAAACTTGCGTCTGGCGCATACTGTGTACGAATCACTTCCTTGGAGCTGGGCAGACAAATAGCCAGATCTACATACTTTGCGCTGGTGGAGTCACACCTTCGGTACGGCTCATCGTTTTGGGGAGCACGCCCAAAGTGTTTGTTTCAATAGGTTTTTGTTATGCATAAGAGAGCACTTCGTTTTCTGTGCCAAGTCCCTGCAGGAACCAGTTGCAGGCCACTTTTTATACAAAACAGTATACTGACGCTCCCTTGTCTGCATGTTCTTGAAACTGTATGCTTGATAAAAAAAAACACTTGTCGAGGTTCTCTCCCATTCAAGACATTCATCTGACTCGTCAGGGTAACAATATCAGACTTCCAATACCACACTTTGCTATGGTTCATCGTTCCTTTATATACAGTGGGATTAAATTTTATAATCATTTGCCACAAGACATAAAACTTGAACCTAATTTAAAAAGGTTTAGAGTTAAATGTCGTGATCTATTGGCTGAGTGCGTTTTCTATACCGTGGGCGAGTACTTGAATTTCCGGTTTTAAGCGAACTTTCAGCATCCCGAAGAAAGGTAAAAAAACGGTTCCAAATAACTACCGTCCAATTGCCTTAGTTCCCATCATGTCCAAAGTAATGAAGAAACTGATTAACGAACAGCTCTTAAAAAATCTTCCGCAAGCACAGATCAGCGGGCGATCTCCTGACTTACGTACCTACCTGTGGACCAAAGCCATCGAGAGCTACGGTGAATCTCGTGCAGTGGCTCTCGACATATCCAAAGCATTTGATAGGATTTGGCATGATGGATTGTTAAGCAAATTGACAGCATACGGACTACCACCAGCACTGCTTTTGTGGCTTTACAATTGCTTAAGGGATCGAAGCATCCGAGTTGGTATTGATGGACATCGGAGGAATTTTAAATCAATGCAGGAGTTCCTCAAGGATATATGTTATCTTCCACACTGTTCCTGCTTTATATAAGCAATCTCTTAGACAGGACAAAAAATTCTATTTACAGCTTTGCAGACGACAGCATTCTTATATCCATACTCATGTCGCAGACTCCAATGAACGGTGCTCGTTCCCAACGCGAGCGAGAAAATCAGAATGCTGCCATCAATGAGGATATGAACGCCATCATGGAATAAGGTGAAGAAAACAATGTCCAGTTTAACGCAGAAAAGATTTAAGCAGCTGTCTTCTCAAAAAAGCAAACACCGCAGGACCTGATTTATCAATGGCAGGACAAACACTGACTCTGGCCTCATCCATAAGCTTGCAGGTCATCAACGGAGAAAACAACATGTCTTGACGTAATCACTTTACCAAAATCACCAAGGCAGCAGCACAAAAGCTAGGAGCACTCTATAGAGCAAAAAAGATGTATACACCTCATCAGCTCTTACTGCTCTATGAGGCCCAGATAATACCATCTCGGGAATACTGTTCCCATGTGTGGAGCTCAGCACCTAAACACTTACTCAAGCATACAGAGGACAGCAGTCCGTCTTGTGGATGACTCAGAGTTGACTAAAGACCTTGATAGCCTTGAACATCGAAGAAAAGTGGGGGACCTATCTCTTTACTATCAATACTACTACGGAAGGTGTTCGAACAAGCTGGGACTTATGATTCCACCCAGAGTCGTGCCAAACAGAAACATCCGCCAGATACAAGCTGCTCATCAACATACGATCCAGTTGCGAGCACCTAGGACGTCGCTGTTACGGGACTCTTTATTTGGAGGACTGCCTTGATCTGGAATGGACTTCCGAGTAACGTCTTTCTCGAAAACTACAACCTCCAGCGCTTCAAGTCCAACGTCCACCATCTTCTCCGCACACGCACCGCACTTTGAGTGGCATAGGATTTTCCTTTTGTGTGTGTGTGTGTGTGTGTCCAAGATACAAAAACCTCCTTTACTTTGGTATGTATTTATTGAATCACTAACGATACATTTACCTGCTTGTTGTGAATTACTGCAAACACAAAGTTATAGGTTAGATTTATTTCTGATTGAATAATATGACACTATTACAGATAACTTGGTTAATGTGGTCTGCGTCGGTTTGCCAAACTTTATACTAGATGGCAGCACCAGATCTTGTTTAAGATGAGAAT
The DNA here is from genome assembly GCA_016904865.1 of Pissodes strobi. Lineage (NCBI taxonomy): Eukaryota > Metazoa > Arthropoda > Insecta > Coleoptera > Curculionidae > Pissodes > Pissodes strobi. The sequence continues at coordinate 20,398 of JAEQML010053314.1, read as the reverse complement.
AGCGTGCAGGTGGCCAGTGTTCCTGTATGACCACTGTTCCAGACTCTCCCCTACATATATCTTACGTCGTGCTAACCTCCACAAAAAGTATAAGGCTGAAATGATTTTCAAGCTTCTATATAAAAATTGAAAGGTTTGTTGTTACAAACTGTTATACTGTTCTTTAATTAAAAAAGAATCTCTACGTTTTCGAATGTTTTATTATTGTTCCCTCACTTGTAGTTTTTCAGTATATGTTTTGCAGGATGGCACAAACACATAATTTGAAAGACAGAAGCAATTGCCTAAAAACAGATTTCAATTAGTGGGCGATGAAATCCTCCAACTTCTGTCAAATCAAATCACGTATGAAAACAGAGAAGACCTAAAATTGCTCTGTATATCGCGTTTAGGACGTGACAATTGCCAATATATTTCGTTACTTCACGAATCGATGCCCCAACTAGACGTGCACCCATATTAAAACCCAATTTTCTTCCCGTAATTTGATTTTATAAGGTCGCGCGCCGACCGAATCCCCCCCTCATTCCCAGCGCCCCGTGAAATTTTGGGGAAGGGAGATTCCGCGCCCCCACTGCCGGATTTTCCTGATACTGAAAAACACACCCCGCATACTCAGTTATTTACTCGTCTCGAATGGGGTGACATCACACAGTTTTTCATCCCTTGAACAATCGTCTTTTTCCGGTTTGACACACAGAACTAAAGTTAAGTTTTGTGACTAGTGAGAAAAGGTGTGTATTTGATGTTAGAGAGACCACCAGTGTTTAGAGCTTTTTGGTAGTCATTGCTTTTCAAACAGCTTTTAGAAAATAATGTGGTTCAAAGTAAGCAAATTTTATTTTCGCTACATTTTATTTTCTTTCATTATGTTGTAATATAGTTAGTCATTTATTTTCAAAAGCAAATTTTCTCTTACAATATTTGAATATATTCAGTAATATAGGCTTATAAAATGCTTGTAGAGTTTATTTAGTTTAAGTTAAGTTTCGTAGAACTTTTTAAATAATATTTTTCAACAATTTACATAGCTTTATCAAAAAGCTATAGTTTTCTAAAAACTTGGAAGATCGATTAAAAATTCTGGAGTTCTTTTTTATATACCTTATTTTTAATACGAAATGCGTCATTGTCGTAGATAAAATTAATACAATCTTCTTACATTGGATCTATTTATGTAACCAGTTACGAAATGCCTTATTTTATGTCGAGTCGATTTTTGCGGGACGAACCCAGTGCGTACCCGCAATGAACACAGGTTAATCAAAATGATCTTTCATTACGTGTTTAATATTTTGAATATTTATCAATTTTCTGATAATAATTAAAAAATAATATCTTCAAAATCAAGTAGATACCTTGTCTAGAACTTTGTGCAAACAATTTCAAAATGTTTGACTTTTGGTAACTGGTTACTTAAATTAATACTTTTCAAAACTGAAATCTAACTTTATATGTCAAAATCAGAAATATTATTTTTATTTTCTGCAAAAAAACTGTAAATCTTGTGAAAATTTGGATTATCTCTATGTGAATTAGGCATTCAATTATCTAAACGAAAGTACAACATTTCTATTAAATTCATTCTTGAGTCAAAGGCGTATATAATTAGAAAATACCTGAATTAGGGGTAAAAAATTGGTTGTTGTTGGTAGCAATGATTGAAAATCTGATTAAGGAAAAAGTTCGTTTCAATTAGAGATTATAGCACCTAAATTTATTCTATCCAACTCTCTCGAATAGTTTTAGAAATTTCACTGCTAGTAAAACCAAATTAAGAGAGCAAGAAATTCCTGAATAGTAATTTTTCAGTGCCATCGCGCACCCAACAATTCTATTACGTTTTCTGTTTTAGAAAATAAAATAAACTCCCAACTGGTTTTAATTAGAAAAAGCGCTGGCAACAAAATTCCATACTGACTATAATTAAATTGGTAACTTTCGCTCCCAAATATGCTTTTACGGTCTTAAAAGTTGTTACCAGTGCTTTTATCTCTATATAATGTAATAATTTAACTGAAACTATATGTTCATCAGAGCGAGGCAAAGTATTCAAACCAGGAGTATGAAACACAATGCCCCAAGCTCTTCATAAACAGAATTTCAGTTTCCGCACCACAAATTACTTAAGGGCTAGAAATTACAATATTATCTAAAATGTAATTGGACGGAACTTAAAATGAGGCTACTAAAGATAGGGTTTGGTATGCTGAAAAAGAGAGGGAAACAATGAACTGCCGTTTTTTTCTTCCTCGCCATTTACATGTTAGTTTTTAAAAAATCATTGAGCGACTATCTCTGGCTGAAAAAGTATCATCTTTAACAATTGATTTTCAACCCACTTCACCTCGGTAATTGTAATAAAATGTTTTAAACCATTGTTATGTTTCGCATAATAGTTAAGAAGTACACTCTATTATAAATTGCTTCCCTGCTTCATAAGTAACAATTTTTTAATCAAATATGTTATATAATCCAATTATAACTCTCTTTACTGCTTGTAATCTAGTTAGAACTACTGCTAAACTCTGATTTGAAATTGGACTCGTTGTTGCTATTCAATTTAAAGGTAAAAATACTCGGCAGATGGCGCTGAACGACGAATTGCCATTGATTTGTATAGGAGTGGATAAGCAATAAATAGACCAAAGATGGCAAATTTACGACCGCGAAATGTAAACAAAGATATTTCTATTTGGACTTGCGCATTAGAAAATTAGTAGGAGCTAGCTGTTGCACCGTGAAGGTAAATAGGCAGGCCCGGACTTCGAAAGTGATTATTTCACCAAATATTCGGTAGAGGAGTCTTGCCGATTGTAAAATAGGCCCCAGTTAGCGTAGTGAAACAAACAATAAGGTATAAATAAGTAATACTTATAATAATTAGACTTACTTGAAATAGGAAATCCCGGGTATTTTGTCTCTACTACTACAAAACACAACTATACACTTTCAGGATTCTATTTTGGTAGCATCGCCGATTGTTTATCAGCGTATTGTTCAATGTAAACGAAAATCAAAATAGGTTACGTACAAACCACAAACGTGAACCACTAAACTAAAACTAATTAAGCAACTACAGACACTAGGTCCAAAGAAAGTAAAAAAAAGTAAAAACTAGAATTATTAACTCAAAACCCCGCGCCGTCAAAACGAAAACACGTCAAAGACAAAAGCCAAGTTCGATCCTGACCGACGCCTGCTGAGACGGCAAGTGTTTTAGCGCGCATGACAAAACGGTATCTTCTTTGTTTACGTTTTTCCATTTTACGTCGATTTTGTCATGCGCAGAAACCTGTTTTTTCGCCCATAGGTTGCCACTTTTGAATAGTGCGACAGGCGGCTATTGCTTATCCACTCCTATACAAATCAATGCGAATTGCTATCAAATTAAGAATTACCAAATAAATAAACTATAATCAGATGTATACCTTGAAATTCGGACAACACCAGACTTCGTATAGTTCTATTAGCAACGCCTGCAAACAAACACCTAGGCTAGCTCGGCTCAGGGTGGTTCGAAGTTTTTCTTTTCCCACTAACAAGTTCCAAAATGATGTACCTGGATATGGAATTAAATCAAATTAGGTTAAAGTCCAAGTCGGGGTTGGACGCCACCAAGTTTACTTTTGTTGACTAAGCTCTATCGTTGTTTATTCGGACACAGTAGAAAAAACTTGGAAATAAAAGAAACGGAGTACAAACACATGTATTAAATTAAGTAAATAATAATTACCTGTCGTAGTCTACGCCACCTACACACAGTTACCACACAAGATCTGGATTCTCAAATTCACACAAAATAACAACAAAAAGGTGAGGCCAATACTTTTATTTTGGAGAGAAATAAGTAGCCTTACAAGAGAATTCCTATTTACAAATACTGTCTAACCAAACTCACCCTCTTGTCAACTTGACAGTCTAATTTAAAATTTTGAAAGGTGTCCAGTAAAAGGTTATAAAATTTAGAATGTTCACTTCCCCGCATCGTTCTGCTATAACCTGCAACCTAGACGGTGATAAAATTACCGGACTTATCACATAAACTATTCTAAGTTAATTCAACTCGATTAGAATAGCCTTTCCAAAAGCCCGAGTTGCAAATTTCAAACAGAAATCGTATCCCTCAAAATGCTATATTACGTTTTAATATCAATGCCAAAATAAAGGAAAAATTAGAATGAATAAACTTCCTCGGTTATAAAATACACTAGAAATTATCCATAAATCTAGTACCCGAAAGAAAAAAGTAATGGAACTATGCCGGCGTAGCTACACTTCACAAAAGGTATTATATATACTCTAGTGAATTGAGATAATTGTTAAAAATACTGTTTGAGTAGTATTAAATTTTGTTTAAATTTAAAATCTCTACGGCGAAGGTAAAATTTCTAGCACAACTCTGACAGATAAACGTTAATGTTGACTAAGAAATAAAACTTATCTGGTTAAGGGACCTCCTGTAAACTATGTCCCTAATCTTTCTCTGTAAATCCAAAACTATTGACTGGCCTAATTTCGTCATGTTCCAAGTAAAATGTGGTTCTTACAACCCTACAGGGAATCCGCAACTAGAACTCCGCAACTAAAATCCGCAGCTAGAATTAGCAGCTAGAACTCCGCTACTAGAATCCGCAGCTAGAACTCCGCTACTAGAACCCTAAAACAAAAATTAATCCATAACATGAAAATAACGGAAAAGCCTCAATAATCTAATTGAAATTCTACATTCAAAACAACTTAAAACAGCTTACCCATAACTGGGGTTCACCAAAACCTCCCTGGGTATCTTGAAGAACTAAATGGGCTTATTGCCATAACGGCGATTGGTAGAAATTACTTCTTCTACAAATTATCCCTCTCTCGAGGGTCTCAAACGGCTTCCAGCCTATTTCATCTAAAAATGGAAAGCTACTCGGAAGCTCTCACCCAGGGAACTTTCTTCGGCTAATGACAAAACAAAAGCCTCACAAAATCAACAACAACCGTTTCTTCTTTTTTCCCTCATCCTACTAGATTAACAAACAGAAAAAAAATCTGTAATCACGTCAAAAACTATCGACTGTCATTCAACTAAAATCCCTAAATGACAATTTGAATACTGCTGTCAGGATACTAGACAGGTTCGACCTTATCGAAAAAAAGACAAAGATGATTAACCAAACGATATTCCTTGCTAAAATGACTTTTATAAATAGAAGAATTTCTACCCGTAACAAATAAGCTGATCTAAATATATTTTTGCTCTTAAACAACTTTATAGTCGAGTCCAAATTGAGTCAGGAATTCGAGCGAATATTGGAAATGTTTTCAATACTGTCGAACATGAAACCTACACCGTCTAAAATAGTTTGCATTTATAATGGTAGTTTGTTGTTTTTCAACAGTGGAATAAGCTCCTAATAAGAACAATTATTGTTAAGAAATTTCTAATTCCCAAGAAACATAATGCTGGATCCAGCAAGGAGACATGAATAATGACTTCAATTGCGATTTTTGTAAACCAGATCCTTTTATGGTGAAATTGAAGTCAAATGCAATAAAACATCATGCTATTTCACACAGATAAACCAGAGGATCAATTATATGAACGACATTTGATTTTCGCTCAATTTCATTTATAGCATTTTAATTGAAAAATTGTTGCACTGCAGTATTACCTTCATTACTCCTGGTCTGGCGCCATTCAATTAAAAATCTCTTGTTTATTTTTGGTCAGTGGATGTGATAAATGTGATTCAGATATCGAATTTGTCAACCAACTTTTGAGCAGTTCTAAAATTCTTGGGAACATGGCTTTGTAAGAAATAAATTTAATGCTTAGGTTATAGGCATTAAATCCAAACTAACCTACACTAATATAGATGGTTTATGCATATGTGTTGTAAAAAAAAATCACACAATATATCTTGAAAGCTGTCTATGATTTGTATGTACAGGGTGTTCCAACGAGGACTGAACAGCGGATTATTTTTTACTTTTCCTGTGTTTTTAACCCAAACCAAAAATAGCCGATTTCGATGTATTTTTTCTGCTAAATTCAAAGATTGTGCCAAAAAACATTTGAACCAAGACAAAAATCTTACGCCGTGGATGCACTGTTTTTTAAATGGAACACTATATATTACCACAATTTTGGACTCTCTAGAGAAATTTCAACGCATTTCGTGTATAATATCCTATAACTATCTTTAACTGTTTACGAAATATTGAAAATCGGGCATTTTGACACTTTGACAGGCTCTAAAATCTAGACCGCACGAGATCAAAAGAAAACGGTTTGCAAATTCCTATCTTAGGTTTTCATAAGTTACTGTCATTCGATAGCTTATGAAAACCCAAGTTAGGAATGCGCAACAACCGTTTCTTTGATCTCGTGCGGTTTAAATTTTAGAGCCTGTCAAAGTGTCAAAATGCCTGATTTTCAACTGTCAATATTTCGTAAACAGCTAAAGATAGGTATAGGATATTATACGCGAAATGCGTTTAGATTTCTCTAGAGAGTCCAAAAATGTAGTAATATATAGGGTGTTCTATTTAAAAACCGTTCATTCATGGCGTAAGTCTTTTGTTTTTGGTTCAAATATTTTTTTGTTTAAATTTTTTATTTAGCAGAAAAAAATACATCGAATGGCTATTTTGGTTTGTTTTAAAAATACAGGGAAGGTCAAAAATAAATTCCTGTTCAGTTCTCGTTGGAACACTCTGTACTTGTATTAATAGTACTTATTATAAGTGCAATGGAAAGTACAAATTAGATTCACTGAAACCATTTTTGATGTATATTTGTTGCTCCTTTAATTTACATTTGTCTAATAAACACAATTTTATGAGACATTAGATTTACGATGCTTAAGTCGCCAATCACAAATTGGATGAAAAGATGTGGGAGGCGACAATATTGGTAAGTAACAATGACAATCAACTGGTATGTCCAAAAAGTAAATTTTTCAGGAGGCGATTTTTTTTATTTTATGTTCATACTATTTGACTATTTTATAGTGTGAAACCGATTTTAACGTCAAAAATTAATCAGTAATTTAAGTGTAAGAAGTATGAAATAGGTAATTGTTGAAAATATGGACATACAATAGTGATACAACTTTAAACTATTGTAAGTCCATAACAGTGGACTTGCAATATTGAGTGAAATGAACTAGAAATAGTTTGGGTAAGAAATTGTGGACAAAAATCCCCAAACACTAGAGATAGTAAGAACTAACTTATTCGTCATCGTCTTCTTCATTTACACTTTTACTTGTAAATGGCAATTGTTTGAAGTAATCATGATAATTAGGTGTAATTGCTCCTTTGTCACAAAGAAACCGCAAATGGTCGTATTTTTTTTTTGGAATAATTATTTCCTTGTAAAAAGAGGTTTAAGCTCTGTAGTATTAATATATAAGTGAGTTAAAGACCTCCTATATCTTTCAATTAAATTTAATTTTGTAAATTGGTCTTCTTCATAGTTTATTTAAAGAAATAAAAAACCCCTAAATTCTGGATAAAAATGAAGTATTTTGAATTTGCTTACAAAAACTATTCTGTTCTCTACGTCCTTATCAAAATTTATAGCAATCTCACTTTGAAGTTTTTTTAAATCAAACACATCTTTTTGTAACAACTCGTAAACGGTGTAGTATGGCGCCCTTCGTTTTGCTGTTCGTATTACTGAGTACCACTTCTCTGGTGTATAAATAGGAATATTTTTGGCAGCTCTTTCGATCACACGGTGAACACAATCTCCTTTCTTTTGTGTGTAAGCAGGTTCCAGAAAAATATGGCGTATTTTGATAACGTATTTCTGCGATAAATAGTTCTACATACAAAGAGGTATTTGTTATGGTTTTGTCCCGAACAGTTGTCTGAAAAAAAAAACTCTGACGCCATCTTTGACATGGCATTCTACAAATTTCAGAAGGCAGCTTCCTATTTCCGACGAACCTCTTCGTGCGACACATTCATTCCACATATTGTATATCGAAAAATTATATGTATACAGCTTTACTTTGTAGTATGATACACCAACATTACATTTGGGCAAAGAGAGAACCTATTTTATGTCAAGAACAACAGAAATTAGTAGAGGGTTGTTTCGTGCAGAGTCATTGTCATTATTTTTAATTTGATGCGATATTTCTTTATTTTTCAAATATATCTATTGTTTGAAATTTTCTTCCATTTTAAATTTTTTTTTCAGCCGGCATATTTTCAAAATTGCGGCACGTATCGCACAAGTCTTTTTTAGCTACAAAAAAAGAAAGATTAAATCAGGATCGAAGATTTGACGATAGATACTTTCTGTACTTATTTTTGTTATATTGTTGTCTTTGCAATATACTAAGTAAAGAGAATACATTTTTAAAATGTTGAGGGTTGCTGGCAAATATTTTCGTTGAGTAGAGTTTCTACAATAGTAACTTTCCATTGTATCGGAAGTGTTAATGTGAGTTCTAATAGAGTTCTTGACCGAATCGTCAAGTAAAAAATTCTTACATGCTTTGCCTCTTCTGTCTTCTGCAATCATGCCTGAGCTACCCATTTTTCAAACGACCGTTACTACCATTTGTCCACTTATGCTTAGTGTTGAGAAAAAAATACAACCCATTATTATTTTGCCTTCGCTTGATAAGAAATACGTGAAAGTACCTACTTCTCCTTCGGCTCTAAACCTCTCTATCTGCTTCTAAATTGAGACGTTATCGAGACCTTTTTTTTCTCTTCAAGACAAATGAACTTGTAAAAGAAAATAATATGGCTGTAGGTTTTCAGTAGATATGATAATTAATAACTATTATTTATTTATTTATTTATAATCTTCTATCCTAATGTGTGCAGTGTGTTCCATCTCGTCCTGCTCTTTGCCAGAACTATCTGGTCTTGCTTAAAGCATTATATAATTAGATTTTTATTTCGCTGTGTCTAGACTCCCGGTACCGGTATCCGAATAAATCCCGGTAAAATGATGACGTATATATAATGGCGTAAAAATCTACCGGTATTTATATCAAGCTATGCTAGCCTCCCGGTACCGATGTCCGCATAAATCCCGGTATGTATTGATGACGTAATATTCTGCCGGTGTTTCTATTAATCCCGTTAAATTTTATAAAATAATTAGCCTTTAAAGATCCTTTACAGGCGTAGCCGACTATATCAAAATCGACCTCTCCTATTGGTCGATCCGCATGACCCTCCGCTCGCTTCGCTCGCTACGGGGGGATCGCCATCTTAAAAAAAAATAAAAAAAAAGCAATGGGGTTCGAACCCGTGGTGCCGTCCAGGTGAGACCCAACTATCTAAACCTCTACACCACGAGAGCTCTTGCGACAAATTGATTGCAACACGAAGACATATTGTGATCTACCGGGATTATTGTAAATACCGGTAGACCATTACGTCATCATACCGCCATTATATTTTACCGGGATTTATTCGGATACCGGTACCGGGAGTCTAGACACAGCGTTTTTATTTTGCTTTATTTAATTAAATATACATACCTTGTGAAATATTTGCAGTATTTTGTAATAAACTTAGATTTTCATGGCTTCTGCTGCATGCCATGTTGCCAGATTCGAAATACTTTTTATACAGCAGACGAAGCGTATGTCCACTATTTACTAATTCAAGTCCGCATAGTTCATATAACATACCATACCTAAATTCAACCGTTTCTGAAATATACGCATTTGAAACGTTATTTATTAATAAAATATCATAATAATCAACTATTTTATTAAACAACTATCAAATCAAGAAATCTAACAATAAATATATAACTAAAACAATTTCGGTGAGTAATTAAATATAAAGATACTCTAACGGGCCTCCATTTTCTTCCATACATCGTATAAGTGTTCTTCGAATTTGTTTTAATCTGTAATAAAAAAAACGCATACATAGGTGTCAAATCGGCGGCCATTTAATTTGCGCATTTCTTCCAGGACATTCAGAAAACCTTTCATTTAGGTAATTAAGCACATCAGGAATATTATGAAGAGGTGCCTCATCCTGTTGAAAAATTATGTTTTGTATCATATTTAAAGGCAAATCGTCTAAATATTCTACTAAGTCGTTTTTCAAGAAATCCGAATTGCGGCCTCGATTTAAAACAGTATAAAAAAAAATACGGACCAATAACTCGATCGCCCACATAACACATATTCGCGGATTGTCGCCCTTGGAACTTAAATTCCTTATAATAATGTGGTTTCTCTGTTGCCCATTGTCTGGTATTTCTTCGATTAAACAGGCCACTCGTAGAAAAGGTAGACTTGTCAGTCCATAAAACTGTTTTCAAAATTTTGTTGTTTATATTTATTCTATCTAGAATCAGTTGGTAAAATGTAACCCGATCATATTTTTGTATTTGAGTTAGCTTTATAGTAGGTTTAATCTTATATGGCTTTAGATCTCATTTTTTAAGCGGTGCTTGCCTGGACTTTCTCGTATGAAGTTTGCTGTATATTTTTTTCTAATGTCTTTAAAATGTTTGTTATGGAATTGCTTGGAATCTCTTCTATGGCAAGCAAGATACTCAATTCTGCATTTTCATTTACCTTCACAGTTCTTTTTCTTCTTTGTAAATTTGACGTTTCTTGAAACTTCCCATATATAGATGTGAACGTTTTTCGGCTTAGGACGTGCATACCGGGATTATCTTCTATCATATTTCTAATGAGAGCGTCACAATTTAAATTGCGTTTTTAATATAATAAGTTAAAATAATTTGTCTGGCATTTAACTTTTTTAACATTTATTTTTACTCACTAAAACGGAGTTTTATCCACAATACCAAAACAGAATTATTCCACTCGACGCGCGTTTCGCTAACCATGTTAGCATCATCAGGAGATGATGCTAACATGTGTTTTAATCATCTCGTGATGATGCTAACATGGTTAGCGAAACGCGCGTCGAGTGCAATTATTCTGTTTCGGTATTGTGGATAAAACTGCGATTTAGTACATGTTGCCGAAGGTTCCAAACCCCAACATAGTACTTTTACTCACTTAACAAGACAACTACAACAATATTGACATAATGTCACTACAGTTATTTTATCAATAAACAGCGTGGTATCCTGAGGCTTCTTGATTTTTAACAGTTGTTCAATAAAATATTAAATTTGATGATAACGTTTTAAATGCGTTTATTTCAGAAACGGTTGAATTTAAGTATATGGTACGTTTTATGAATTATACGAGGAATCGAAAAATAAATTCATATATAGGGTGATCCGTTGAAAAAAATTAACTTTTTGTTTTTCGCTGTATAGGTACTGATCATTATTCCAATATTTTTTATACGAAGAAAAAAATTATTTTTTCTTCAAACGTCAATAAATCCGTCATTACTCGACTGTGTAGGCGGCCGTGAAGTTTCGTTTTTCCTCCGCCGGAGCTTTACTTTTCACTTTTCCGCCGGCGAAGGTAAAAGTGTTACCATAGCAACATAGATATAATACAAACAGACAACAAAATAAGCGTCAACAACTCAAGATTTATTAAACTACAATTTGTATTTATCACTCAATTTGTGACTGCATTTCTAAAAATCACTAATTTAGGAACAAATTGGTTATTATTTAATCGAACTTACTCAATAACTGCTTATCAATACGGAATTAAAACGCAATCTTAAAAAATAATTATTGTTGACAGTGTCCACTGACAGCTTTATGTTACATTATATTCACCGACACCGGTCTAAGCAAGGCCACCTACGACCGTGGTCTAAGCCGCCTTGCGAACCTATTTATCTTTAAAAATAATTAGATATTATTACTATTAAAAAGAGATGTTTTTGCATTAATTTGTCGACATTTGAAGAAAAAACAGCATATTTTATTTGGAGGAAAAGTTACTTTTCATGGCTTGCTCTCTATTACCAGCCTCACTCCGTTCGGCTGTTAAACACGAGCGCGCCATGAAAAGTATCACTTTTCCTCCATATAAAATAATATACTATTTCAGTACCTACATAGCCATACTTTTAATTTTTTTGGGGACGTTTAAAATAAAAAGTTAAAGGTGGCGACATTATAGGGGATCACCTTGTACATTCGTCTAATCAACATAACAAAATTGATTTCATGCTGGAATTTTATTAGAGATTAGATTTACGATACTTCGTCGTCAATCACAAATTAGATGAGAAGATGTGGAGGGAGGCAATATTAGTAAGCAACAATGAAAACGAAAATATTCTGTGTGGTAGGAGTTCTATTTATGAGTGTAAATTGTATGTTGTATGTCTTAATTTAATGTTTGTAATATTTATTTAATTTTCTGCATGAAAAGAAAAAGTGTTTTCAGACATCATACTTATACACCATGCTGTAGTAGTAGATAAATATCTAATATTATTGAATTAAGAGAAATGCATCCGAAATTTTAAATTAGGCAGGGGAAAAAAATAAGAAATTCCGTCAATGACAAACTTAAAATTTACTTCCACGAAACCCTCGAACTGGTAATGAAAAAACTAATTCTAGTGGCATACATAAGAGCAATTTAATTTGAAACAATAAGTAACCTGAACTAGCTGCATTAACAACTTAGCTTTGTCAATTAAATAGTTTTTCTTTTCAATTAGAACGACGTTGAAGTATATTTATTTTCCAGCGTTCCGCCTCTGATGTGACGAAGACATCTTCAGAATAATGCATCAGCGCAAACCTACTGTGCAAACAAACTGTAATTTTTGAAACTAATTTCAACGATGATAATTATTGGAAAAAGCTCCAAAGGGGAATTGATTGAACATTTTTTAGAGAAGCAGTTAAAGATAACATAGATGCAGAAGAATCGGTAGGTGTTTTTAGTAGGTGACGTTTTCAACTCAGAATGAAAGATATAAGTGCACCATTGCCGGAGACGCACCTTAAGTAGCTTTACGCAAGTTTATACGCACATTTAGAGATGATTGTAGGCATACTGGTCTGATGTGGTTATATACAGCTTTGCCTAAAGCTGCAACCTAGATCTGTCTAAACTGTATACAGTCCTCTAAACCAAACCTATACGAAGCTATCTAAAGCTGTATACAGATCTATCTACACTGGCGCCGGCGCCGTTACAACTATCATTGTTATTTGTAAACGCCAACATTTTCTTTCTTTTTAATACGATAAGGCTAGTAAGCAAAAAATAAGCCATGCATTGTCATAGTCAAGTGAACTGTGAACTGTTTGTCAAATCGGGTCAATACACATGAGCAACATTGGTAAATTTGGAAAATTGCCCATACTAGGTATATTTTGCAAAATAATGCTTGCAGTTTTAGAGCAATATGTGCTATTAGTTTATTCCCAGATTTATCCGGTATGGCGAAACATGAGCATCTAGATTTCTGATATTTGTCTTCTTCATTTCTGAGAGGATGACTTTGAATTGAATTGGTAAGCTATTTTCAAGTTAAACAAGCTAGGTATGCTTTTAAAATCAGAGATTTTCGAAGCCGGCATTACAATTAATTATTATTTATTTATTAAACTGAAGTCAAATTCTTTATTCAATATATGTTTTAAATATTTTAAAATTATTTCCAGATTTCACATTTGGAATTTCTCTGCACCTGCCTATGCTAATTTGGTTCCTCGCTCGCAATCTACTTAGATATAATTGGCATATATTGGACCTCTGCGACATTGAAAGCAAATTAGACAAGCATATTGTATTAGTAAGAAGTATTTATCAACATTATAGTCCCAAACTTTCGAGGAGTTCGGAGACTCGAGCGTCGGCGAAGTTTAGAAGCAAGTAACTTGGTTGGTCACGTGTATTCTTGGGTAATTAACACATATTAAGGGTTGTTATTGCTTGAGAATACACGTAGCTGACAAGTGACATCATCTACGGTTCATCGCGGGATACATTTGCACAGGGGAAACGACACGACACCAATGCCTTCTAATAGAAAGTACGAGTAGATATATCTTGTCCAATTAGTGCAAGGACTAGATATGTATGACTGATTTGTATAAGCATAAAAATGATTTTGGATTCTACAGAAATAGTAAGTAATAAATGCATGTTATCAAGTTTTTCCAAAGCGGCTGTTGCGTATGCGTGATTATTATGGAATATTTCTATTATAAGCAAACAAGAACGCGCTGTATTTCCGCATCCTTTTACAACAATTTCATTTTTTTAATATGATATGATAAAGCTTTAGACATGTCTACTTCTTACCGGTCACCCCTTAAACATGTTATTAATTCTCAAGTATTCATGTTATTAAACATTAAAAATTACAACACAGTTTTATCGACAAAGCCCAAACAGAATATTTGCATTCGATGCGTGTTTCGCTAACCATGTTAGCATTATTAGGAGATAATTAAAATAAGACAAGGCAGCTTCTAGTTTTAATTATCTCCTGATCCTGATCATGCTAACATGGTTAGTGAATCGCACGTCAAGTGTCTAAATTATGTTTCGGTATTATGAATAAAACTGACATTTTACCGAAGGTCCCAAACCCTAACTTAGTCATTATACATAAGTAATTGTTTGTTACCGCTTTATTTTATTATTATTATTAGTTTTATATTAGTCCATAATGTAGGAACCATTTATTTTTTTATAATACAAAGATGTACCGGGGTGCCATGAATGGCACTATATCTCCAAAAGTAATTGGCGCAAATGCTGGAAATTATTTTTTTTTTAAGTTTCCAAAGTGGCCGCCAGGGGGCATAATAGCCGTCTTAAATTTTAAACCCGTTTTTTGCAAAATTTTCTTAAATTAAAGATAGTAGAATAGGGGAATTTTAGGGCGGAGATGAATTAGATTATTTTTTGTTAAACACTTTTTGCTCGATCACTTAAAGGAAAGTGGTGGGGGGTGGCGAACATTTTCGGAAATAAATGCCAATAACTTCAAAATGGCTAAACGGCTCTTAGTAAGCTTGGAGTCGTTGAAAAGGGCTTTCTTTAGGCTATCAACCGTGCCTTGAGTGGAGTGACTTCGATCACCTACCTAGCCGCTAGAGAGCTTTTTCTGACATAACCGCAAATAAATCAGATTTTCTTAAAAAATTTAAATGTAACGGTACAAGACAGAGGCTAATACTTCAGTGAAAACCGCATCTCGATATCTCTTACCTAACCTAAAATATAAGTAAATTAAATCAAAGCTCGAAATAAAATAGGATTTTGGGACATTTTTTCGGAAGACCTCCTTATTTTATCACAACATATAATAATTTACTGCTAAAATACCAACATTATATTTAAAATCTCAATAATAATTAATATTCAGTCAATACGAGTGAATATTGTCCTTCTGTCCACACAAAATTCGAACTTTTTTAAAGAAACCAATTAGGCTAGTGGCAACAGTTACATTATCGTTGAATTGAAAATAAGCACAAAACTTCTACGGGTGAAAAATCCATATTTTTTACAAATAAAGCCATCAAAATATCTCATACCGGGTGGCCAACTAAGAATGACCGGCTATATCTCAAAAACTAGCTGGACGGTGATATGCAATAATGGGCTAACCTACAGTTATGTTCTTATGAGATAATTAGTATTAAAGATTAAACAAACGAAGCAAAAAGAACTGGTGAGAATTTTTTTTTATTTTTATTTTTATCCATTTAAAAATAAACAGAAAACTAAATTTATATCCCAATAAAAATAAAAGTAAATTTTTGACAGGAAAAACAATGTCAAAGAGGGTTAGCTGGTTTATGTAAAACATAAATATAAACAGTTGTTATATATATATTGCAATAAACAATAAAAATAATAACATTGAACTAAAAAAAATGGGATTGTTGCTTTTTCGCAACACACAAAATTTACATATTATATTTTTTAACTAGGACTCCTGGAAATCACTTATATCAAAATCTGCATTGGCACCACGTTCTTCAATTCTTCTTTGTTCCACGTTTTTTTCGCCCTTTTATTTCTTTAACTTCTGCATTTATTTCTGAGGTTTCCCTGATATCGACATCACTTATGTCTTGTGATCTGCATTCTGAATCCGGAATATATTCACTCCAAAGATTGGTGCTTACTACTTAAGCATGAAACTATCTTTACGATGTGTTGATTTTCGTTTGAAGATTGAGCAATGGCAGCAAGTTCGTAATTTGGTAAGCAACCCAGCTTTCGTGTTATTTTGGGCGAACACTAAGCCCACTTTGCCCACTAGTTTTCCCTCCTGCAAAACAAAAATATTGTTCTATCGACCTAATTTTTTTTTCTAGAAAGTCATAAATGAGGTGCGCGCTATTTTCCAACAATGGTCTAAGCCACTAACAAGTGATAATATTAGTTTTACACTCATCAGTCGTGCTAATTCTATTAATTTACGTCTTAAAATTTCTTGTTTTTACAATGCAAAGATACATTGTTTTATGCTCATATTGTTTAAATTTATTTTAATTATGTATAAAACGTTTTTAAACAACATTATTTTAGGTTAGGTTTCACTATTTACTTTTTTTACTTTGTTTATGAGTAGTTTAATAATATATATGATCAATCTATCTTAGCTTTCCTTTACTGCGTTGATCACAATAAACACCAACAAAATCCTAAACTGTTTATACATAAATTAATTATTTATCATGAATAACAAAAAGATAAACAGGTAAGCACCCTCATTGACAAAAATTTCTAAAATGATCTATCCCACAGATTGGAGAATTTGTGGGATAGACCAGTGTTGCATATTTCTATACAGTAGAATTTAGAAATTATGGCTTAGGAAATTCACTCAAAGATGGCGCTAGAAGCCAAATGTTGACTAAACCATTTTTGCTTATCGTTAATTAACTCATACTAAAGGTTTTTCGATAATAAAACGTTATTTGAAAAAAGTGTGGGTTAGAGAGTTGTTGCATAACACCGTCCAGTTATCATACAGGTTTGGGTAAAAACGCTTAAAGGAAAACGCTGGAAATTATTTTCGACTTTCCAAAATGCTCGCTAGAGGGTGTAATAGGCATAACCAACTTTAAAATTAGGATTTTGTTTGTATGTTGATTGATTAACAAGTATCGAAAATATCTGCATTTTAATTCTTACACATAACCTCCACCTCATACTTACTTACAAATGGCAACCTCTGATACTTTTTGTTTGCAAAACGAAAACTAATATTTGTTATTATTGATAATATTATTTTATTGTTACAAATTTGTTATTTTTTAATTAAAATATTTGTTAAATAATAATATTTTTGTCAGTGGTCAAGCCTACTTGGGTTATTAAACGAATAAAGTTGCAGATATCATAAAGTCATCGTGCATTCAATGATTAAAGTACGAATGTCTTAAAAAGCAGGCGATTTTCAATATAAAACAAGTAATACCTTTTTTCTTAAATATAACCAGTTTATTAGATTTTTTATTCAAAATCGTGATATAGTTTTAAAAATATCGATGCATCCTTGCCATACCTAATTATCATTGCACTGACGATGACGTGGCATGCAAATAAGCACGAAACATATCAAACACTTCTACAGGTGTAAAATTCATATTTTTATCCAAATAAAGCCCCAGAAACATCTGTTATACTATATATAGCTGCCATCTTAATATGAATGACATTTAGGTATCGCCATTATAATTCTTGCGATTTAGTTTTCTACAGCATACATGCTTTCTTTAATCAGGTCGAATTTTGTGTGGGCACAAGGGCAATCAATATTCAAATTGAATGAATATTAATTATTATTGAAATTTTGAATATTATGTTGGTATTTTAGCAGTAAAATAATATATATACTAGTAAAATAACCATAATTAAGATTTTAACAGCAACGGGTTTACCGAAAAACTATCCCAAGATCCGATTTTTTTTTAGTTTTGATTTATTTTGCTTATATTTTGTTAGGTAAGAGGTATCGAGATGCGGTTTTCACTGACGTATTAGGCTCTCATTTGGCTGTTTAAAAACAGTGGTATCGTTACATTTATTTTTTTTTTTGAGAAAATCTGATTTATTTGCGGTTATGTCAGAAAGCGCCCTCTAGCGGCTAGGTAAGAAATCGCAATCACCCCACTCAAGGCACGGCTGATAGCCCAAGGAAAGCCCTTTTCAATGACTCCAAGCTTATTATCCGTTCAGCCATTTTGAAGCTAGTGACATTTATTTCCGAAATTGTTCGAACACTCCCCACCAATTTCCTTTCAGAGATAGAGCAAAGATTGTTTAAAAAAAAATAATCGAATTTATCTCGGCCTTAAAATGGCAATGCATTCTACTATCTTTAATTTAAGAAAATTTTGCAATAAACTGGTTTTAAAATTTAAGATAGCTATTACGAATCTAGGACTGTTTTTCGAATGACAATTTTCGAAAGACAGTTCTTCGAAGGACAGTTTTTCGAATGGACAATTATTCGAACGGATAGTTTTTTCGAAAAGACAAATATTCGAAAGGACCGTTTTTCGAAAATATTAAATTAGAGAAAACATAAAGATAATTTTAACGTAATTTACTAAAATTGTTTATTAAACATATTATTAACATATAATTATTAGGGTTTTGCATGGCCCTCCGCTCGCTTCGCTCGCTACGGGGGCTCAATCTACAACAACTAACCAAGTGCTAACCAAAACTAACCTAAGGCTAACCCAAACTGACCCAAAATTAGGAAAAAAAGGTAAATTAATAGATAATGATATAAAAAACATCTGTCGCGATCGACGGGAATCGAACCCATAGCGCCGGAATGATCCTTCTACACCACGCACCATACAGAAATTTTGCTAAAACGGTAAAAGGGACTAACCCAAACTAAATTAAAGATTCGAAAAATGGTCCATTCGAAGAATCACATTCGAAAAATTGTCGATTCGAAGAATTGTCTTTTCGAAGAACTGTCCATTCGAAGAACTGTCGTTCGAATAATTGTCATTCGAAAAACCATCCGGATTCAAGCTATTACGCCCCCTGGCGACCATTTTTGGAAACTTAAAAATAATTTCCAACATTTTCTCTTGGGCGCTTTACTCATATTTTTTTACCGTAAGACGTCGTTTACGACAATTACTTATCGAGATATAGCCGAGTGCCATTCTTAGTTGGCCACCCGATACTATAGTTACAGTGATATACATATCCATACATTTAGTTGATATTTTAGAACGAAAGAACTGAATATTTATTCTGTAACTCATGCCAAAATTTTTAATCTGCGCTAAAACAAGTAATGTGAAAAATGTTTTATTCGTATAACATAAATAATTACCTTAAAATATATTGCCGTCAAACCAAATCATTTTGAAATATATTGACAATGAATGATAGTTCTCATCATCAAATGAAATATAAATAAATAAGAGATTTTCAGCCAAATTTCTTTATGCTACTTGATTTATCTAAAACGACCCACGCATTGGGTCAAATGGGGAATCAAGCACGACAGTGGGTCTTGAAATGATTTCCTAGCTATGATAACCAAACCCACCCAAATGTATTATATAGCACAAAAAATGCAATTGAAAAAAAATCATAATGCATTTTTTTTGTAACAGGGCCCTAAAGTTGAAAAATACCGTATTTTGAAATAAAAAAGATTGACACTACAAACATCATTTTTTTTGGCGTATGGCTATCAGTGGGTATGACCAGTAACTATACTTTTCAAAACTACTAACATTTTCCTAATTCTAAAGCCGCTTTTATGTTTTAAAGTTTTTTCAATACAGCAAGTTTATTTTCGTCGCTATTTATTTTTGTAAAGCCTGCAGAAAAAAGCTTAGATAAGCTTAGTAAAATCTCCATCAGAAAATTAGAGAAGAGGGTCTATTTTACTCAAAAAACAAACAATTCGCTGCGCCTACCTGCGCCTTCTTTTGGGGTACATTGCCATGTACGGGGTATTTCTGGGTGCTTAATGTACATCGCTACAGAACATTACCACTAGTAGGTTCAAATATTTTGAAAGTTTAAGTAAATCCAAATAATTTTTGCATTAAACTTTTTTTGGTACACCCCGTAGATGTGTTAACTGAGAATCCTCTGAGAGACATCACTATTGCAGAAACATGTATGTACAGGGTGCCACGTTTATTATGGGATTACACCTTATCCGAATCTACGGGGTGTACCAAAAAAAGTTTATTGCAAAAATTATTTGGATTTACTTAAACTTTCAAAATATTATATTTTTATATATACAGCGTGTTTTTTTTTCGTGAACAAGTATCAACTTCCTTATTTTAACTAAAATACCATCTATATTAAGGTGTTTTTGAATTCCTCAAAAAATTATAGATACATTTTATATATAATATCCTATATCTAAATCTACCCGTTTTTTGACATATTTTGATTTTTATGTCAAAAATTACGTTTGCAGGTCTAAACATAACTATCAATTTCTCCTATTGAAATCCTTTATTATTTAATTGGAGTTG